>CAWUFW010020939.1:0-135864 GCA_963921515.1 Calotriton arnoldi
CAACATGTATTCCGCTGCCAGTAGTGTCCACTATACTGCATCACAGAGGACAGAAGACTCAATATAATGTTTGAAACCAAAACTGTCTCCGCTGACTCATTTCACAAGTACGAATGAGAGAGGATGAGAGTATGTGAAGTACACGGCAGTCGTGACATGACCATGTAGTCCACTGGTATTGGATGTCAACGCAAATGAGTAGCACTACTGTGGAAGACACACATGTGTCGTGTGAAGTCGTATGGACGCAGTGCTCAGGTGGGTGGGTGCGACGGGTAGATGCGCACATGCCAAGTTGCAGCACGCCGTGTTGGGAGGGGTCATGAACAGTACACCACCGCTTCCCTGGGCATTGTGAGAGGACACCTGTCGGGGGAGTGAACACGTGTGTGCACAGCAGCCGGGCACACGTACAAAGCGGTACCAGGCGCACCTCAGCCCACCCTCTGTGGACAAGCTGGATCCTGTTGTGCGCCCGCCATGCCCCTTGACAAGGCACACACAGCCCCAGTCGACCAGGTGTAACCCCAACATAGTCAATCCGCACAGGCGATACAGGGCACGGGATGGCAGTGGAGCATGGTGTGTGAGAGGTCTCCTCGCGCTCTTCCTGGTCATATCACGCAGGCAATAGAACCTCAACGTCTAGCATGGCACAAGTCAGATGGAAGTGTAGGGGACGCACCACAGCACGAGCAGCACTGACGTCACGGGAGGTGGCTCGCACCATCCCATCCATTGCCCATCATACCAACCACGCCACATGCCATTGTGACTAAGTGCAAGCGCGTGCGCCACCACCCCGAGCCCTCCCCAGAGAGGCCAAAGAGTGAATGTGTGGGCCATCAGCCACAGACGGACGCGGCCTGGCCGCAAGGGCAGCCACAGCCACTGGGTGTCGCAGGTGGTGGATCCGGAAGGCGAAGACTGTGATGCATAGTCCATGCAGGCCGGGTCTCCATTTGGGGCACCACGCAGGTGGACGGCGTCCCGCAACACATCATACCCTGAGACAGCCCACTCGTGCAACTGGACCCACACATACACTCCTTGCCCTCTCTGGTGCGAGCTTGGGGCTGCCTGTGCAAGCGCTAGCCTCGCAGGTGAGCATGCATATTGGGGGAGCGAGGGGAGGACATGAGGGCTGGGGCGAAGATGACTGTATCACTGTCAGTTAGTACAAGGGATGACCCAGATGTGGAAAGGAAGAGACGTGTCCCGTGTGTACTGCAACTAGTCGCCAATCCAACTACCCCCCATGTCTGGAATGTAAGCCCGCACCTAGGCCCGCCCATCCGCCACATCGAACATACCACCAGCACGACAACCTTCCCATTCGAAACACTGACTGGGGGTGGCGACCAGTGTACAATCATGTGTAGCCTACCCACGCGTACATGTGGGCCCTCCATGATCCATGTCACCTGCGGCAAAGTCATGACATGCGCAATGAGGGAAGTGAGGAGAGCTGTCCGCCCCACGCGCAGAAGGTGCATCAGCTCCACAGACCCAGCAGCGAGTCCAGCAGGGGTCACATGTGCAGGGGCAGCTGTGCCTGGTGTGAAGGCACATGCATATAGACAGCACATCGACCAATGTGTAGTCTGCCCACATCTACAGCCCATCATCATGCGGACATAGGAATTGAACACAGGGCAACACATCTTAGTTGGTGCACCCACCGTGACCAACAATGCGCAATCATCGACGTACCCGCCCTGTGCATGGCCCCCCACCCAACGGAGGCACATCCAGTGCCACCATCCCACACACACAAGCCTTCCACGGAACATGCTGTGTCCAATGGTCAGTACAGAGTCAGCGCCCATCTGGTGGATCCTGAACAGGAGACACATGCACACACATGCCAGCTCCCACTATGTACGTCTGCCACCTGGCACGTGCAATGTAACCTCTCACCTGTGACGTGTGACTGCAAGCACACAGCCGTCTTGGCATGGGGCTGTCAATGTGGACACCTGTCAATGTTTCGGGAGGTGTGATCCGTACAGTGCTGTACATAGGGTGCAGTGCTGACACCTACTACTGTCTCATATCCCCTCGTGCCACAGGTCCCTCTTGTTTTGGCCGCTCAGCCTGTGCCCACATCGTCGTCGTCGTGTGCCATACTCATCCAGCCGCGGAAGCAGTTCCATGCTCAGCAGACATTCATGTTGCCGTGGCGTTGCCGCTTGACGGATATGCAGTCAGTCCCCATCAGCACGCCCCGCAAGTCATTGGGGCCTAGATCCCCATGTGCATGCACATGGCAGTGGTTTGTATCACTAGCCATTGCCATTGTTGGGAGACCTGTGTAAGTGTATTGTGGCCGTGCCGTCCCAGCTTGACAGCTGGGCTGTGGCTCATGTGCTTGCTCAGTCATGTCAGTGATGTGTATGCGAAATTGCTATGTGTCGTGTTGCTTTGACATGTGTCCTCTGCCATTGTCCCTAGGCGGAGACCGAACATTGACCGCCCATACCAATTGCTGGCGGACATGGACGATACAGAGGTTATTAGGAAGTTTCGGCTGGACAGGCCAACCCTGCATCGACTGTGTGCCATGTTAGAACCCCATCTCCGTCCCCGCAGGGTGTATCCGACTGCTGTCACCCCCACGGCTAAGGTGATGGCCGCCATGCATTTCTTCGCCACTGGGTCATTCCAGCACACAGTGGGCATTGGAGGAGGGATGTCCCAGCCCATGTTCAGCAAGGTGCTGAGGGATGTACTGGCAGCCATGATGCTGTACCGAAACAGGTACATCCGCTTCCCCAGGGCTCGTGAATTGGCGGCAGTGAAGGGTGCATTCTATGCCCTTGGCAGAATCCCACACGTCGTTGGAGCCATTGACTGCACACATGTCGGCCTTGTTCCACCACAGGCCACTGAGCACCTGTACCGCAACAGGAAGCACACGCACTCCCTGAATGTGCAAGTGGTGTGCCTTGCGGACATGGTGATCACCCACGTGTGTGCAAAGTTCCCAGGCTCGGCCCATGACGCACACATAATGCGCAACAGCATCTTGCCACGACTGATGTCCAATATGCAACAGGATCGTGCCTGTATTGTCGGTGAGTATGTGGAGTGGTGTAGCGTGCTGGTTGTGCGATGCTGTCCCCTGTCCAGTTGGAATTGCAACGGTTCTCTGTGTCCCTCACACCCAGGTGACTCTGCGTACCCGAATGGGGCATGGCTGCTCAGTCCATTGAGGAATCCTCGCACCCCAGCAGACGATCGCTACAATGAGGCACATGGGAGGACCAGACGTGTGGTCGAGCGTACCTTTGGCCTCCTCAAGTCCAGGTTCAGGTGCCTGGACCGCACCGGGGTGCGCTGGCGTACTCCCCACAGAAGGTGTGCCAGATAGTGGTGGCGTGCTGCATGCTGCACAATCTGGCCATTCGGAAGCAGATCCCCCTCATCGTGGATGACGGAGATCAACCAGGGCCCCAGCCCGCAGACCAGGACAGCTCGAGTGAGGAGGACAGCGGAGAGGAGGAAGCTGGTAATGTGCGGCAGCAGCTCATCGCCCGCTACTTCACTTGACGGTGAGTGTCCATGTACGACGGCTGATGTGGCTGTATCTGTGCAGGTGTGTGTGTGCTGTGTCAGGGTGGCCGTTTGTTCACTGCGTGCTGTGTGTCAACGCTCCATGGCCAGGGTAGTATGCCACTGTTGGTGGCTGTGGCATTGTGCCCTATTGCTCTGTGCGATGTGTGTACATTGCTTGTAGTTGTTGACATGTACTGTGTGATGGGTGTGTGACACACTCATTGAATGTGCTCCTGTTCTGTCTCCCACCCCTAGGTCCCTACAGGCCCTCCGGATTCAATTGCCATGCCACGCATCAGGTGCCTTTCCGCCCAAGGTGGCCGTTGTATTCCGTACAAATAAAACACAGGGCACAAACAGCAGTTAGTGAAAAAGGTGCATTTATTACAAACTGTGACATGTGATTGTGTGTAAGGTGATGACAAAAGTGGTGCGTGCAGTGACAATGAGCTGTCGGTCATGGCTGCGTGATGATCTGGGTGTATCCACTGGTTCTATGTCCATAGTCCAACACACACATGCCATCCAGATGGCTGTGTGGAGTGGGATCGTAGTCCAAGTCAATGCAGTGGCTGGTCAAGGAAGGCTGGCGGAAGGCTGGCTGGCTGCCTCACTTGCGTTTGGAGCGTGCGAAGTCCTCCCGGGAGATCTGTTTCCACTTCGGACGACCCCTTCCACGTTTGCGAGGGGGGGTGCCTGCTTGCGACATGCTGGTGGTTGAGGTGTGCTCACTGGCTGTGGACGCAGGGGAACTGGACACTGCTGCTCCACCCTGCGCCCCGGCAGGTTGTGGCGGAGGGGGAGCTGCTGTCCCTGGCAGTGACCTCACCGCCACCACCAGCTGGCCCATGAGGTCCACGAGTTGGCCCATACGGGCGTCCATGGACCTCAGCACCCCCAGCACCTCACGCGTGACTGAAGCAGACCGGACCCATTGTCCTTGGGCCTCTTCATAGGCCCCAAGGACTCTGGCCATTTGAGGCAGGGCATGGCTCCCAGGGGAGGCTGGCGTTTCCCTGACCCTGCTCCTCCTACCAGTCCTGCTGCCACCGGCCTGCCCACTAGCCACATTGCTCACCACGGTCCTCGCTGTGGCTCCCAGGGTGGATCCAGTCGGCTGGTGCCAGCGAAGACGTGGTGGTGGTGGCGGCGGTGGTGGTCGGTGCGGCGATGGTGGCGGTTGCGGCAATGGTAGTGGCCGCAATTACCGTGGGTGTGGCCGCAATGACCGTGGGTGTGGCCGCAACGACAGTGGCAGCAGGGGGCTGGGAATGTTCAGCAGCCCTGGATGATGGGTTGGTGGGTAGGAGGGGTCCTGGGGAGCAGCTGGGCCCTGCCACACCAGATGGGCCTGCTTGGTGGTCCGTGTCCGAAGAGGAGGACAGATCCTCCAGATCCGTGTGTCCTCGTTGGGGGCTTGTAGGCTGGCTGTGCTGGCTGCTGGCTCCATCCCCAGCATCCAGCAGTTCGTCACCTGTGGAGAGAATGAGATTTGTTATTGTGTTGCACCTGGCGAAGTATGTAGTTGTCGTCTGACATTAACAGTTCGTGCAATCTCGTACATGGGTTTCCCGGAGGCGTGTGTGTGGCTGTAGCATTTGTAGTTGTGTGTGCTTGGCAATGGGACTGTGTGCTGTGCACATGTGGCATGGGACGGATTGGCCATGCCGATGGGTGTGTTGCTGTGCCCCTACTTATTGTGACTCTGGTGTATGCGGGCTCCTGGCCCATCCTGGGTCTGGTTTGTACTTTGCTTTTGGTGTTCAGATGGGACGCTTAGGAACGCATATGGCAACATGGGGGCCATGCCCCAGATTCGCATTTGGGAGGGGATATGCTTTTGGGGTTCAAATGGAACGCTTAGGAACGCATATGGCAACATGGGGGCCATGCCCCAGATTCGCATTTGGGTGGGAATATGCTTTTGGGGTTCAAATGGAACGCTTAGGAACGCATATGGCAACATGGGGGCCATGCCCCAGATTCGCATTTGGGAGGGAATATGCTTTTGGGGTTCAAATGGAATGCTTAGGAACGCATATGGCAACATGGGGGCCATGCCCCAGATTCGCATTTGGGTGGGAATATGCTTTTGGGGTTCAAATGGAACGCTTAGGAACGCATATGGCAACATGGGGGCCATGCCCCAGATTCGCATTTGGGAGGGAATATGCTTTTGGGGTTCAAATGGAACGCTTAGGAACGCATATGGCAACATGGGGGCCATGCCCCAGATTCGCATTTGGGAGGGGATATGCTTTTGGGGTACATGCTGTGAGCCATGGGTGCCGAACGTGACATGTGTTGTGGCAGCATGACAGTGCATGGTTTGAGGTGTGTGCATGCTTGACATGGCCTGCATATTTGCTGTCTGTTGTGATTACTGGACATGGCATTGGACGCATCGTTATGAGTGAGTGATGGTTGTGTGCCAGCCAACGTATTGCAGTTGTCCCATCTCCTTGGTGTGCGTGCTGCCCTGTGCCATGTGCATCACTGCAGTGCTCGGGGGGTGTGGCCCATGTTGTGTGTTGTTGCTCACAGTGTGTCGTGCGCTTCATTGACTTCTGGCACATGGTTGGTCATGGGCATGTATCTTAGCGTGACTGCTGTATGTGTGGCAGCTGTGCGGATGACATGCCTTTCATGAGACTGGGGCTGACGGATGGATGGTATGTTGTATGTGCATGGTGTGTCTGTGTGTTTGATGGGTTCAGTGGTGTTCGTGTGCATATATGTTGTTCCGCTCTGTTGCGTCTAGTGTTGTTTGTCTTACATAGGCGTAGTTGTGGGGTGTGTGGTTGACAGGCAGTAGGGGCTACATGGACAGGACTTCAATGGTGTTTCGGTTGTGTGTGATGAGTTGCACAGTGGCTGCCGTGTGGTACTATATTCAGTGTGGCTTGTGCATGCAGACGTGGCTCCTTGGGTGTTGCTATGTATGTGATGGGTCATGTGGGGTGTGAGTCTGTTGTTCATGTCCGCGTGCACATTGTTCACTTGTTCGTGACGGTGGGCGGTGCTGCGTGTTCGTCTGCTACGTGACATGTCCCATGTGTTGGTCGTGTTATGGTCCTCATGCCTCCAGTAATCCAGCCCTGTCCAGTTTCCCACCTGCAAGTTGTTCGTGCGTGCACTGTACTGGATGCCACATGGCTCTAAGCGGGGGTGCTCCATGTTGCAGGTCTGTGGGGGTGGGGGGTGTTGTGGGTCGTGGGGGTGGCTGGACACCCACTGACACCGATTGCTGTGGACCGTGATGTCTGCCTTTCGGCTGTCGTTGTGCACTGCGGTGGCTGACACGTGGCTGTGGGGTGTGGGGATGCTCCTCCTTGCTGTGCTGTGGGACTGGGGCCTGGTGTGTGTTGTACTTGGGCTGTCCACCCTCCCACCCACTGCACTTTGTGTTCCTGCCACTTACCTGTTACTTGTCGGTTAGTGCAGCTGTGGCGGACACATGGGTGTGGTGGGTGCTCGTTGTGGCGCTTCTGGCATATTTGGGGACCTGTTGGTGGTTACGTGGCTGGCTGAGTGTACACATGTCCCCACGTATGTTACAGTTGTTCGGTTTGGGCTGTGTGTGGTGGTGTCTGTTGCATGTGTGTGTGATGTGTTGTGTATTGTGTGCTGGACATGGGGGTGTTTGTCCCTGGGAGCTGTGGCATGGTGGTTGCGCATGTGAGTACATAGCGGTGTGCTGGTATACATTAGTTTGTACTTACCAGCCTCCACTCCCCTGCTAATCCGGCGAGGATCTCCGGATGTATTACGACTCGCACCTTCTCCTCCCACGCTTTGAAGGTCTTAAAGAGCGCGGGATTCCCTCCGCCAGTGACGGCAGCCAGCTCTCTGTTTTTGCCCTCCTTCTTCTTGACCAGGCTCTTTACGTCATTCCAACGTTTGTTTATTTCACCTCTGTTCCTGGGCAGGGTCCCGACTGCATTGACCTGGTCTACGATCCGGTTCCACATTCTGTTTCTGGTGGCTAGTGGTGTGTGCTGGACCATGTTCCCATAGATTTGTGGGTACACCTTGATGATCTCAGTCGACCATGACCGTCAGCTCAATGGGCGTGTACTTGGGCATTCTTTGTGGTGCCATGGTGTTTGTGGTGCTGGTGCGGTGTGTGTTGTGTAATGTGCAGGGGGTTTGTGGTGCCGGTGTTTGGTGGTGGTGGTGGTGGTGGTGGTGTGTGGTGGTGGTGGTGGTGGTTGTGATGTGTGCGTTTCTGTGGTGTGCTGCTGTCCTTGCTGTGTCACTGTGTCCTCTCCTCTCCTCTCTGGTTTGCAATGTAGCAAGGGGTTGTGGTCTGTGGGAGTGCTGCTTTTGTACTCACCTATGTGGGTGTGTCCTCATGGTCTGTTGTTTTCAGGTGTGTTGTGTCTGGGGTTCTGGCCTTTGTATTTTTGTTTGTCCGGGGGGTGTTTTCGGGATGTGTACTGTGCTTGTGTATTTGTGCGTGCCTTGCTGTGTGGACTTGTTGGCCATGTTGTGTGCTATTGGTTTTGTGTGCGGATGGTTTCTGTGCAGGTACGTGGGCGCCATGGCTTCTGCCGTGTCGATTCTCATCGGCGTTGTTTGCGCTGGCGGGCGGTATATTTGTGGTTTTTCCGCGCTCATGTCGGTGCGATCGTAATTTCACGTGCGGTGTGTCGGCCGTGAGGGCGGGCGGTTTTGTGTTGTCGTGCGTGTTTCCGTCCGTGGCGGGCGGTTTGACTCCGACTCGGACGTTGGCGGGCGGTATTTTGTGTGATTTTTCCGCCGATGGCGGTTTTCGGTTTGTGTAATCGTAATGGCGTGGTCGGTGTTCAGGCGGTGTGTGCGGGCGGATTTTTGCCGCTTCCATGCCTGGCGGATTTTTTTACGCCGGGTATCGTAATGGGCCCCTATGTATTTTATATTTTATATTGTTAATTGTGATAATTTAATTGTTATTAATTAGTTATTAATTGGTTATTAGTTATTAATAATTAATTGGTTAATATATTAATTGTGTCATTTTTTTAGGAGCGGGTTGTGGGTTTATAGGGGAATAGGGTGGGAAGTAAATTAATTATAATTAATTACTTAATATTTTTAATTAATTAATATTTATGTATTTAATATTTTATATTGTTAATTGTGATAATTTAATTGTTATTAATGAGTTATTAATTGGTTATTAATCATTAATAATTAATTGGTAAATATGTTAAATGTGTTGTTTTTTTAGGAATGGGTTGTGGGTTTATAGGGGAGTAGGGTGGAAGTAATTCAATTATAATTAATTAATTAATAATTTGTTAGTAATTAATATTTATGTATTTAATATTTTTTATTGTTAAATGTGGTTATTAATTTGTTATTAATTAGTTATAAATTGGGCATTAATAATTATTAATTAATTATTAATTATGTTAATTGTGTCTTTATTAAGAGCATGTTGTGGGATGATAGGGAGTAGGGTGGGAAGTAATTACATTTTAATATTTTTTTTAATATTTTTTATATATTATTTATTTATTTTATTTAATAGTGTTAATTCTGTGAATTAATTTATTACTGATTGTTTTTAATTTGCTTGTTAATTGTTATTAGTTAATTAATTAATTGTTAATTTATTATGTTAATTGTGTTATGTTTTACAACATTGGTGGGGGTTATTTATGGGGAATATGGTGGGAGGTAAATTATTTTTAATTAGTTAATTATTTGTTAATTAATGTTTATTATTTTGCTGGAGTGGGAATAGTAAATTATTCCCCTCCGCTATCCAACACTTTCCCTATTGTTGCACTTGCTGGAGTGGGAATAGTAATTTTATCCCCTCCGCTATCCAACGCTTTCCCTACTGTTGCACTCCCTGGAGTGGGAATAGTAAATTATTCCCCTCCGCTATCCAACACTTTTCCCTACTGTTGCACTTGCTGGAGTGGGAATAGTAAATTATTCCCCTACGCTATCCAACACTTTCCCTACTGTTGCACTTGCTGGAGTGGGAATAGTAATTTTTACCCCTCCGCTATCCAACACTTTCCCTACTGTTGCACTCGCTGGAGTGGGAATAGTAATTTTATCCCCTCCGCTATCCAACACTTTCCCTACCGTTGCACTCGCTGGAGTGGGAATAGTAATTTTATTCCCTCCGCAATTCAACACTTTCCCTACTCTTGCATTTACTAGAGTGGGAATAGTAATTTTATCCCCTACGCTATCCAACATTTTCCCTACTGTTTCAGTTAATGTAGTGTAAAATGTTGTTTTAAAATTAAAAAATTATTTTAATATTTTAATTTATTATATATATATTTTATTTTTATGTTTATGTTACAGGTGTATGTATATATATATATGTATTTATAATTTGTATTATGTTTCTAACATTTTATAATTTATTATAATAATTATTTATTAATTATTAATATTATTAAGTAAATATATATATAACAATTTTTATATATGTATTTTAATTTATTTTTACATTACATTTATTATTTAAAAATTTTAACATTTTTTAATAATTCTAACTATGTTTTTATTAATTATATGTATTATTTAGTTTATTTAACATTATTTATTAGAGTTTTTTTATAAAAAATGATATTTTGAACAACGATATTTTTAACGATATTTTTGTTTCGATATTTTTGTACTTACCATTGTAAAGATAGAATGTCGATATTCTTGACATCGATATTTTGAACACGATATTTGTGTAGGTCGATATTCCTGTTGTCGATATTCTGTCAGTGATCCGTAGAGGCTTTGTCAAGAAAGGAGTCCATCTCTTTTAAGAATCTCACGAAATCTGAAAAAGAAGCGTTTGGATCAACTGAGGAACAACCCTGACATTGTGATTAAACCAGCAGGCAAAGGGGGAAGCATAGTCATCCAGACTAAAAGAGCCTATGAAGCAGAATGCTCGAGACTGCTATCAGACACGAGGAATTACATTGTCCTCCTAAGAGACCCTACTCCAGACATACGGATGGAAATAGCATCTGTGTTAGAGGAAGGAGTGAATAAGGACTGGATAACAGAGAAGGAAGGCAATTTCCTCTGCCAAGGAGATCCAGTTACACCGTATTTTTATACCCTCCCTAAGGTGCACAAACCGACCAGACCACTACCAGGCAGACCGATCGTGTCCGGGATTGGTTCGATTCTTGAACCATTGTCCCAGTTTTGTGACTTCTTTTTGAAACCTCTGGTACAGAACAGGACGGCCTACCTCAAGGACATGACTAATGCCCTCAACCTACTGAAGGACCTCACATTTGACCCTACCAAAGACTTTTTGGTGGGATTGGATATTGAATCTCTGTACACGAATATACCCCAAAGGGAAACACTACTGTTTGACCAAGAGTGGTCTTTTTGTACGCCGAGACCGTTCATTCTGCACCTCACGGAAATTGCACTAACTAAGAACGTTTTTGAATTTCAAGGCACCTACTACCTCTAGACCCATGGTACTTCCATGGGTAGTGCCTTTGCTCCCAGCCTAGTGGGACTCTATGTGGCATCTTTTGAAGAACAGTTTATCTTTGTCCCCACTAGCGCCTGGAGCGGAAACATCAAGCTGCAGAAACGATTTATTGACAATGTGCTCCTGATTTGGGAGGGTGATGCTCAGTCCATCACTGATTTTCGACACTGGCTCAACAGCCGTAATCCCCTCCTACACTTCACACCGACAGTGACAACGGAACGCCTGCCCTTCTTGGACCTTGAAATAGTCCAGAGGGAAGGCAAACTACAAACACGGGTATTTCACAAACCAACAGACAGGAATAGCCTCCTTCTGTTTGACAGTTTCCACCCTAAGTCGCTAAGGGAAAACCTCCCGGTGAGCCAGTTCCTGCGCCTCCGGAGAAACTGTTCCGACACCGGGGACTTTAGGGAGGAAGCTAACACTCTGGCAGGGAAACTACAAAACAGAAAATACCCACGGAGAATTATCCAACAGGCACAGGAGAGGGCCCTTAACTGCAACCGGGAAGCCCTCTTGGAGACAGTGGAAAAACCTCCAAAGAACAAGGTCATTTGCGTCACGACCTTTAACACCGCTTCCAACAGTATAAAACGCATCATCATGCGGAACTGGAGGATCCTGAACTCGAATGGACTACATCTGGAGAAACCACTCTTCTCTTTCAAAAGAAGCCAAAATATAAGGGACCTGCTGGTACACACCAGACCGAGATCTAACACACCGGTACGGCGAGAGAATGTGTGGGACCTCCCCCCAGTGACTGGACACACGAGGTGTGGATCATGTGATGTGTGTCACCTGACTGAAAGCACAAAAAGTATTGACATTGGGCTGGCCTACCCCTGGGAACAACGTAGGCATACTAATTGTAACACCAGTAATGTCATTTACATGATTAAATGCCCCTGCGGTCCTGTGTATATAGGGAAGACGACACGCAGAGTCAAAATAAGAATTATGGAACACAGATCCACAATCATATGTCATGTCAGAAAACGATAACACGCCTCACTTCACAAAAAAAAAGCACTCAGCCAGTGACTTGTTCTGGACGGAATTAGATAAACCAGATATCCCACCCACTATCCATAATCCCAAAAATGCCCTATTTATAAGGGAAAAAAATGGATTTATAGAGTGATGACATTCCCTGGAATACCCTGAACAGACTGTGATCTACCACAGGGTGGGGAACCTGATTACAATCTGTGATTGGACTTGCACTCCCTTTGATGTGACTACTTTCCCTTTTTCCAAAATACACTCTTGGGAAACATGAACTTCACTGTGTAGTTTTCATATTGCCTTGTCTTTTCTAACCCCCACCACCAGGGGGAAGGACAGAGACCAGGGTAGTGTCCTCCCTATACACTCTCTCTCACCAGGGGGCTGAATATTCTACAATACAGGTCACACTTAGTTCATCAAAACGTATGGAAATCCAGATTGGGGCCTAGGAGTATTATGTTACTCGTGCCTTAGACAGGGACTATGTTCTCACCATTCTGCCCAGAAACTGGAATACGACCTTCCTATAGAGGGTTAGTTGCAAAGAACATATTTTTTTAATAACGGCCAGCCATATCACTGATAGACACACCTCTGAGTTTTTAGACATTTAAACCCACCGTGGCTATCTTCACGAAGCGCAGAGCAGTGTGACCACAGTGCCCCGCCTCCTCTCCACTCGAACATGGAGGCACAGGTTAGGGGACAAGCGTTCTTTCCCCTTCGACGTCCCTGGGTTAAATGCACCACGTTTGTGGTCACGTGGCGGGACGCGCCGTCTGTGTTAACCCGGCAGCGAGGCACTGCTCTCAGTACCTCAGCGGCGATGGGAGGGACACAATGTCCATGACGAGCTCACCTTGATCAAATAAGTGGGGTGGTCAGGGTGCAACTGAATGAGGATCCAGTGAGTAGACAGAATGCCCGGTTCTGCTCCAGACACGTATGTTGGCCAATCTAACCACGATAACTACCATGGTATAATGCGATTCAGCTGTGCACGTGAGTTTACAGTGTTGTAGGTGATCATGGAGTATGGCGAGAGATCCGCTGAATATTCCGACCTTATTGTATTTTTAACCACCATTTACATGACCACTTTTATCTCTACCGATGCAGTGTGTGACTACAGGGAGCAGTCCTCACTCCCCAGCCATTTCGAACACGAGTATCAAATAAACTCGGTAAGGTATACAGACAGCACGCTTATGATGGCTTACTGAGTAATGATGACCTAAGGTCTTTTAATGTTCACTTACCTAAAGAGCGATGTTCTCACGCTCATTGAGGACTATTTGTCCTACTCACCGGTGGCTTTTATATTACCATTAGCAAACACCGGGTTGCATGATAATAGTCATGAGGGATGAGACCACTTGTTCACAGGGAAGAGGTGTGGCGCCGCGGCCAGGACGACTGACGCTGGAATCTGGGGCTCACGGTTCGGCACCGGCAGCAGGTCAGCCCAGCACCATGTGACTCTGGGCAATAGCTCGCTTAATCTTCCCGACGGCCCCCAGCGCTGGGATGCCTTCGGGTAGCTGTTTGCGCTTTACAAATACTGGAAAATACTGGATTTACTTCCAGTTTTTATAATCATTGTTAGAACTGGGGGTCTCTAGTTGGCAATGGTATGCACCTTTGTCCAAATAGGGACTCTTGCTTCTAAGTCAGGGAAAGGGGATTACACACCTGGATAACCCCTGCTCACCCCCTTGGTAGCTTGGCACGAGCAGGCAGGCTTATCTAAGAGGCAGTGTGTTAAGCATTTGTGAACACATACAGTAATACAGTGAAAACACTACAGATGGACACCACACAGGTTTTATAAAAATAAGTATTCTTTATATAGATTTATCACAAGACCACAAACGACAAAAATCCACAATACTGTAATCAATAATACTTCAAGATGGTAGAAATGGTTTAAAAATAGGTTCTTCACTTAAAAGCAGTCTTTAGCAACAAATAACCCCAACTGGAGTTATCACGACGTCGAGGTCAAAGAAATCCCAAAGTACGGCGCCGACCGCGAGGTGCGCGTGCGTCGGGCCCGGAGTCAAAACAGACCCACAAAGAACAGTACCTTGGAAAAGCGAAAACAAAGACAGCTCACGGCATCGGGAGGTGCGGCGTCGTTGGCGCGTTGCGGCGTCGGTTCATTGCTTCGGAGGAGAGGATGCGTCGGGACCTGGATTCTTGCGCAGGCAGGGGAGGCGTCGGTTCCGGACCGGAGAGGAGGTGACGTCACGATGGCGCCGAGGCCACGGTTCCGTACGATGTCACGATGTCGATAGATTCTTGACCACCCACGTCGACGATCGGCTCCGCGATGATGTCAGCTTCGGAGTCGATGCGGCACAGCAGCAGGTGTCGGGCAGCGCTCATGGCTATAGCAGGCTTATGATGTCGCTCGCTGGCGTCGAGGTGGCACAGCGATCGGCGTCGAATCTTCGTTGCAAGTCGGAGCAGCGCTCACGGCTTCGATGCAGGAGACGGCGTCGCTCGCCGGCGTCGGTGTTGCAAATTCCTTCTGTAGCACCAGAACAGCAAGTTCCAGATGCAGGCAAACAGAAGGGGGTGAAGTCTGGTATCCCTGAGACTTCGGTCAGGAGGCAAGCTCAAATCAAGCCCTTGGAGTAATATTCTGCAAGATGATGAAAGTTCTTTAAAAGTTCCTTCTCCTTTCCTTGGCAATGAAGAAACCACTGCAGGCCAACCCAGCAAACAGCACACTTGGCAGAGGGGCAGTCCAACTCCTGCAGCTTCCTTGGTTCTTCTCCTTGGCAAAAGGGTCGTCTTGTTGTTCCAGAAGTGATCTAAAGTTCTTGGGTCTGGGTCCCAATATTTATACTACTTTTCTCTTTGTTCTCTGAAGGCAGAGAGGCCTTTGCCTAGTCAAAACCAGTTCTGGTCAGTCTTGGAGCACTTTGTTGACAAGACTCCTTCTTTCCTTTCACAGTGTAGGCCAGGGACATCAGACACACCACAGGAGGTGGAGCCAGCATTGTGGAGGGAAGGCACAGCCCTATTCAGGTCCCAGGTGCAACTCCTCCCTCCTATCTGCATGCAGATCTCTCTATTCAGCCCTGTGCTGACTCACCCTGTCTCCTGGCAGCCCCCAGCCCCTGTCACTCAAACTCCAGACAAGGAATACACAACCTAGCAGAGGCAGGCTTGGATAGTTAGGCAAGAAAATACCCACTTTCTAAAAGTGGTATTTTCAAACACAGAATGTTAAAACCAACTTCACTAAAAGATGTCTTTTATCATTCTGAGTTCAGGCATACTAAACTCGAATTTCTACCTGGTTCCCTGAGTCAGTTAGGATTATAAGATGTAATAATCTAACTGCCCATTCTGGCCTATGGGGAACAGGGAGCCTTGCAATAGTGAAAAACGAAAATGGCTGTAATTCACTATTAGGACATGCCACACACATCAGGGCAGGTCCTACCTTTTACCTACAATGCACCCTGCCCTAGGGCCTACCTTAGGGGTGACTAATATGCAGAAAAAGGGAAGGTTTAGGGACTGGTAAGTGGGTGCACTTGCCAAGTCGACATGGCAGTCAGACTGCACACAGGCTCTGCAATGGCAGGCCTGAGACACACTTTACAAGTTGCTTCTGTGGGTGGCACAACCAGTGCTGCAAGCCCACCAGCAGCATTTGATTTACAAGCCCTGGGCACACCTGGTGCAGTATACTAGGGTCTGACAAGTAAATCAAATGATCCAATCATGGAGTCACTAATCAATGCATCAATTTACCATAGGGAGCACTTGCACTGTGGCACTGAATAGCAGTGGCACAGTGCCCAAAGCATCTAAAACCAGCAAACAGATCAAAAACAGAGGAGGCAATCAGAAAAAAATGGAAGGGAGACTCACGCCAATGATACCAGGTCTAACACGTGTCCCCTCCAGCTGAAATGTGGGGAGAACTACCCTTCCCCTAGGGAGTCCTCTTCACTAAGGCGGAAAAATCTGGACAGACCATCAGCATTGGCGTGTTCTGTACCAGGGCGGTGTTCCACCGTGAAGTCCATACCCTGTAGGGAAATGGACCACCTCAACAACTTTGGGTTCTCACCCCTCATCTGCATCAGCCATCTGAGGGGCCTGTGGTCGGTCTGAACCAGGAAGTGAGTCCCAAACAAGTATGGTCTCAACTTCTTCAGTGCCCAGACCACAGCAAATGCCTCACGCTCAATTGCACTCCACCTCTATTCCTGTGGAAGTAACCTCCTACTGATGAAGGCTACGGGTTGGTCTAGGCCTTCCTCATTAATCTGTGATAGAACATCCCCCACACCATGCTCTGAAGCGTCTGTTTGAACAATGAATTCTTTTGAGAAGTTGGGCGCCTGAAGCACGGGTGCTGTGCACATGGCAGTCTTCAGGGCGTCAAAAGCCTTCTGACAGGTGTCAGTCCAGTTCACTTTCTTGGGCTGCTTCCTGGAAGTCAGCTCAGTCAAGGGTGCAACAATGTTGCCATACCCCTTGACAAACCTCCTGTAGTACCCTGTGAGTCCTAAAAAGGCTCACACCTGTGTCTGAGTCTTTGGGGGTTCCCATGCCAGGATGGTATCAATCTTGGGCTGTAGGGGCGCCACCTGGCCGCTTCCTACCTGGTGCCCCAAGTACACCACCGAACCCTGCCCAATCTGGCACTTACTCGCCTTGATTGTGAGGCCTGCCTTCCGCAGCGCCATCAACACTTCCCAGAGGTGGCGCAGATGTTCTTCCCAAGTGGAACTAAACACCGCAATGTCATCCAGGTAGGCGGCACTGAAATCTTCCAGTCCGTCCAACACCTGGTTGACCAACCTCTGAAAGGTGGCAGGGGCATTCTTCATCCCAAAGGGCATAACCCGGAATTGGTAGTGCCCATCTGGTGTGGAGAATGCTGACCTCTCCTTGGCCCCATCAGTTAAGGCAATCTGCCAGTACCCAGACGTCAAATCAAACATGCTGAGGTACCGGGCAGCTCCCAACCGATCAATGAGCTCATCAGCTCTGGGGATGGGGTGCGCGTCAGTCCTGGTGACTGAATTGAGTCCTCGGTAGTCCACACAGAACCGGAGTTCGGGTGTGGCACCAGGTGCGGCAGCCTTTGGGACCAAAACCACTGGGCTGGCCCAAGGACTGTTAGAGGACTCAATCACCCCTAAGGCAAACATCTTGGAGACCTCCTCCTTAATGTAAGCTCTGACCCTGTCAGTCACTCTGTAAGCCTTGTGCTTCACAGGAGGACTGTCCCCAGTGTCCACATCATGGACGCACCACTCAGTGACACTAGGAACCAGGGAGAACAAATCAGGGAATTGCCCCAGCAGTTGGCGACAATCTTGCTGCTGTTCAGGGGTCAGTGTGGCAGAGAGGCCAACACCATCCACTGACCCATCTTGCTCCGCTGCAGACAGGAGGTCAGGAAGAGGCTCAGTCTCCTCCTCCATTCCATCATCTGTCGCTAGGAGCATGCCCACTTTGGACCTTTCTAAGTGGGGCTTCAGGCGGTTAACATGCAGGACCCACAAAGGGTTCCTGGGAGACCGCAAGTTCACCAGATAGGTGACATCACTCTTGCGCTCCACCACCTCAAATGGTCCGGTCCACCTGTCCTGGAGTGCACAGGGCTCCACAGGGGCCATGACCCAAACTTTCTGTCCAGGCTGAAGCTCAATCAGAGTGGCATTCTGATCGTACCACCGCTTCACCTCTTCCTGGCTGGCTTCCAGGTTCACCTGAGCAAGTTCTCTGAAACGCTGAGTCTGGTTCCTGAAGGCCAGCATGTAGCTATATACATCCTGGGGAGGTTTCCTGGGAGATTGCTCCCAGCCTTCCTTGACCAGACTCAAAGGTCCTCTTACCGGGTGACCATACAGCAGCTCAAAGGGGCTGAACCCTAAGGACTTCTGAGGCACCTCACGGTAAGCAAACAACAGGCATGGCAAGAGGACGTCCCACTTACGCCTCATAGGTTCCTCAAGACCCATAATCATGCCCTTAAGGGTCCGGTTGAATCTCTCAACCAGCCCATTACCTTGGGGGTGGTAAGGAGTGGTGAACTTATAGGTAACACCACACTCCTTCCACAGGGACTTCATATAGTTAGATATGAAGTTGGTACCATGGTCTGACACCACCTCTCGGGGAACCCCACAGGGGAAAAAACCCCATCAGTGCACATCCCACCACGGGGGCCGTCACTGTCCTGAGAGGGATGGCTTCCGGGTACCGGGTAGCATGGTCCACCAAGACCAGGATAAACCTGTTGCCCATGGCTGTCTTGGGGTCCAGTGGCCCCACATTGTCAATGCCCACCCGTTCAAAGGGGGTACTGACTACAGGGAAAGGTTGGAGAGGAGCCTTGTGCTTCCTTCCACTTTTCCCACTTGCCTGGCAAGTTTGGCAGGTCCTACAATGAGTATCTGAACTCTTGCGCATCTGGGGCCAATGAAAATGGGAAACAAGCCTTTCAAAGGTCTTGTTCTGCCCCAGATGTCCAGCTAAAGGAACGTCATGAGCCAAACCCAGTAGGAAGGCTCTGAAGCGCTGAGGTACCACCAGCACACGGGCTGACCCAGGCTCAGCAACCTTAGGCTCGCTATACAGGAGGTCGTTCTCCCAGTAGATCCAATGTGATCCAGACTGATCACCTGCTGCCTGGTTTGTGGCCTGTTGCCTCAAACCCTCAAGAGAAGGGCACTTCCTTTGCTCCTCACAAAATTCCTCCCTGGAGGGACCTCCTTCTTGCTGCCAATGGGTCAGCTCAGGCAGGTCTCCCAGTTCAGCAACTTGTTCCCCTCTAGGTTCCAGGACATCCCCCTCAAGGTCTGCCTCCTCCTGGACCGTGGGAACTATGGAGGCTGGTTTTCCATGCCCCCTACCTCTTCTCTTTAAGGCAGGGGTCTGGGCCATATTTTCAGGCTCCAGAACCTCTTGATCACCCTTACTGGCTGCCATGGAACGAGTGGTTACACACGCCCAGCCAGGCAGACCCAACATCTCTAAATGAGACCTTCTCTCCACCTTAGCCCAAGGGGAGTCCTCTAAATCATTGCCCAACAGACAATCAACCGGCATGGCTGGCCTCACAGCAACTTGGAGGGTACCTGAGACCCCCCCCCACTCAAAGGGAACTTGAGCCACCTCACACTGGCTCTGTGAGTTGTCTGCAGCAACAACAGGGAAGAATGCATGGGGGACAACCTGCTCTTTGGACACCAACCGACAACTGACAGCTGTCACACTTGCACCGGTGTCTCTACGAGCTTCCACCCTATGGCCATTGATGGTCACCCACTGCCTGTACTTTTTAGTGTTATCAGGCAGCTGAGTTTTAGGGACCATCTCAAAGTCTCCTAATGAGACAAGGGACATCTCTGCGGGATCCCACCCACCTTGGGCACCCATCTCCTCCCCCAGGGCTACACTGGCAATCTGACGGGGTGGTGCACGGGGTGGTGCTTTGGAATCTCTCATGGGACATTGAGGATCATACCAACGGTGGCCCAATTGACCACACGTAAAACATTTACAGGGGCCCCTCTGAACAGGTTTACCTGTCGGGGCCTCTTGCTTCTTCTCAGGGGGAGGCTGGGAACTCTTCCCTTGGTTCCCTTGGGGATTACTTTGGGGCCCTTTCTGGAACTCCCTCTGTTTACCCTTGTCCCCCCCACTCTTCTGCTGGGGACCCTGCCCACCTTTGGTGGAATCTCCCACATGACCCTTGTGGACCCTGGTACTGACCCAGCGGTCCGCCTCCTCAGCAAGCTTCCTAGGGTTAGTTAGCTTGCTATCAATAAGGTGCAGGCGTAGCTCTGGAAAACAATTAGCAGACAAGTGCTCCCATGCAAACAAATCATAGAGCGCTTCAAACGTATCCACTTTGCTACCCTTCACCCAACCATCCATGGCTCTGCAAAAGAAAGATACATATTCTACCCAAGTGGTTCCCTCCAGCTTCTTGCAACTCCTAAACCTCTGTCTATAGAGTTCTGGGGTCAAACCATACCTTGTCATCAGGGCTTCCTTCATATGGGCATAAGACATCCTATTCTCACTGGGTAGGTCTAACAAAGTATCCCTCCCCTCACTCACAAAGCGGCCCCACAACCCAGCTCCCCAATCCTTCTCAGGGACCCGGTGGGCCAACATTGCTATTTCATAGGCTGCAAACCACTGCCCAATATCTTCATGCTTATGGAAATCTTTGATGACATCCTTGGGAATATATACCCTGCCTTCTGAAGGCACAGATGGTGCGCTGCCACCAGAGGGATTGAGTTCTAAGCCCTGTGCTTTGATCTCTAACTCCCTCAACATTCTCTCATGCTCTAATCTCATTCTCTCTCTCTCCAAGGCTAACTTGTTAATTTCAAACTCCAGCTTCTTATTCTCTAGGTCCTTTTGACCCTCCATTTTGAGCCTAGCCATCTCCAGCTTGTGTGCCCTATTTCTCTCCCTATCCTCCAGCTCTCCTGGGGACAGGTCTTTGGAAGAAACACTGCTGCCTGGCGGGGTAGGTACTTTGTCCCCCCTTGGGCCCAGGGGCCCATTTAGCTGCCCTTCCACCTCCTCCACAGGGTGCTCCACATTTTCAGATGCATTTCTTGCTTCCACCCAGGCCCTCAGCGCCTTGTGGAACTCATCCTTTTTAGTGAGGCCTGGAATAGCAACTTTAAATTTTCTACAGAAGGCTTTCAGCTGTTTGGCATTATAGGTATCCAACCTCTCATCCTCAAACTCTGGATCCATAGAGGCAATAGATGCTGGTGGACTCATGGCAATAAGAATTGGCAGTTCTCAGAAAAATAACAGTCGAAGGAAAAAAATTCTACCAAAAGTATGTGGTCGCGTTTGGTCTGCACTCACTAGTAGTGTACACCAATCACTGTATATGAGTCACAAATGCAGGTCCAAATCCTCACCGCTGACCACCAATGTTAGAACTGGGGGTCTCTAGTTGGCAATGGTATGCACCTTTGTCCAAATAGGGACCCTTGCTTCTAAGTCAGGGAAAGGGGATTACACACCTGGATAACCCCGCTCACCCCCTTGGTAGCTTGGCACGAGCAGGCAGGCTTATCTAAGAGGCAGTGTGTTAAGCATTTGTGAACACATACAGTAATACAGTGAAAACACTACAGATGGACACCACACAGGTTTTTAAAAATAAGTATTCTTTATATAGATTTATCACAAGACCACAAACGACAAAAATCCACAATACTGTAATCAATAATACTTCAAGATGGTAGAAATGGTTTAAAAATAGGTTCTTCACTTAAAAGCAGTCTTTAGCAACAAATAACCCCAACTGGAGTTATCACGACGTCGAGGTCAAAGAAATCCCAAAGTACGGCGCCGACCGTGAGGTGCGCGGCGTCGGGCCCGGAGTCAAAACAGACCCACAAAGAACAGTACCTTGGAAAAGCGAAAACAAAGACAGCTCACGGCGTCGGGGAGGTGCGGCGTCGTTGGCGCGTTGCGGCGTTGGTTCCTTGCTTCGGAGGAGAGGATGCGTCGGGACCTGGATGCTTGCGCAGGCAGGGGAGGCATCGGTTCCGGACCGGAGAGGAGGTGACGTCACGATGGCGCCGAGGCCACGGTTCCGTACGATGTCACGATGTCGATAGATTCTTGACCACCCACGTCGACGATCGGCTCCGCGATGATGTCAGCTTCGGAGTCGATGCGGCACAGCAGCAGGTGTCGGGCCAGCGTCATAAGTTGGAGCAGCGCTCACGGCTATAGCAGGCTTACGATGTCGCTCGCTGGCGTCGAGGTGGCACGGCGGTCGGCGTCGAATCTTCGTTTCAAGTCGGAGCAGCGCTCACGGCTTCGATGCAGGAGACGGCGTCGCTCGCCGGCGTCGGTGTTGCAAATTCCTTCTGTAGCACCAGAACAGCAAGTTCCAGATGCAGGCAAACAGAAGGGGGTGAAGTCTGGTATCCCTGAGACTTCGGTCAGGAGGCAAGCTCAAATCAAGCCCTTGGAGTAATATTCTGCAAGATGATGAAAGTTCTTTAAAAGTTCCTTCTCCTTTCCTTGGCAATGAAGAAACCACTGCAGGCCAACCCAGCAAACAGCACACTTGGCAGAGGGGCAGTCCAACTCCTGCAGCTTCCTTGGTTCTTCTCCTTGGCAAAAGGGTCGTCTTGTTGTTCCAGAAGTGATCTAAAGTTCTTGGGTCTGTGTCCCAATATTTATACTACTTTTCTCTTTGTTCTCTGAAGGCAGAGAGGCCTTTGCCTAGTCAAAACCAGTTCTGGTCAGTCTTGGAGCACTTTGTTGACAAGACTCCTTCTTTCCTTTCACAGTGTAGGCCAGGGACATCAGACACACCACAGGCGGTGGAGCCAGCATTGTGGAGGGAAGGCACAGCCCTATTCAGGTCCCAGGTGCAACTCCTCCCTCCTATCTGCATGCAGATCTCTCTATTCAGCCCTGTGCTGACTCACCCTGTCTCCTGGCAGCCCCCAGCCCCTGTCACTCAAACTCCAGACAAGGAATACACAACCTAGCAGAGGTAGGCTTGGATAGTTAGGCAAGAAAATACCCACTTTCTAAAAGTGGTATTTTCAAACACAGAATGTTAAAACCAACTTCACTAAAAGATGTCTTTTATCATTCTGAGTTCAGGCATACTAAACTCGAATTTCTACCTGGTTCCCTGAGTCAGTTAGGATTATAAGATGTAATAATCTAACTGCCCATTCTGGCCTATGGGGTACAGGGAGCCTTGCAATAGTGAAAAACGAAAATGGCTGTAATTCACTATTAGGACATGCCACACACATCAGGGCAGGTCCTACCTTTTACCTACAATGCACCCTGCCCTAGGGCCTACCTTAGGGGTGACTAATATGCAGAAAAAGGGAAGGTTTAGGGACTGGTAAGTGGATGCACTTGCCAAGTCGACATGGCAGTCAGACTGCACACAGGCTCTGCAATGGCAGGCCTGAGACACACTTTACAAGCTGCTTCTGTGGGTGGCACAACCAGTGCTGCAAGCCCACCAGCAGCATTTGATTTACAAGCCCTGGGCACACCTGGTGCACTATACTAGGGTCTGAAAAGTAAATCAAATGATCCAATCATGGAGTCACTAATCAATGCATCAATTTACCATAGGGAGCACTTGCTCTGTGGCACTGAATAGCAGTGGCACAGTGCCCAAAGCATCTAAAACCAGCAAACAGATCAAAAACAGAGGAGGCAATCAGAAAAAAATGGAAGGGAGACTCACGCCAATGATACCAGGTCTAACAATCATGCACCCTCGCTCTCAGCCCTCCCTCCGACCCATCCAACACCGACGACGCTGCCTGCAACCTCAGACGATGGATGGACGACTGTGCCAACACCCTCGCCCCGCTGAAAAAGCTCACCTACAGCGACACCACCAAAAGAGCCAGCTGGTTCACCTCGGAACTCCTAGCTTCCAAGCGTACCTGCCGGAAACTAGAGAAGAAATGGCACAGCGATAAGACACCGGACAGCCACACAGCCCACAAAGACGCCATCCGTAACCACCACCACCTCATCAGGTCCGCCAAGAGAATCTCCTTCAAAGACAGCCTCGACAACAACGCACACAACAGCAAGGAGCTTTTCAACATTGTGAAGGAACTCTCCAATCCCAGCTCCAACACCAACGACATCCCGCTGTCGCAACCCCTGTGCGATTTCCTCGCCACCTTCTTTCACCGCAAGATCACCGACATCCACGACAGCTTCAACACCCAGACAACCCCAACTAAGATCGATACACCAGACCCGCCACACACCATCGACCACGACCCCCTGCCAGCCTGGGCCAGCGTGAACATCGAGGACACCATCAAGACCATGAGCACAATACACTCCGGCTCCCCGTCAGACCCTTTCCCGCACCACATCTTCAACAAAGCCAGCAGCTCCATCGCACCCCACCTGTGCAACATCATCAACCTCTCCTTCGAGACCGCGACCTTCCCGGAGAGCTGGAAACACGCAGAGATCAACGCCCTACTCAAAAAACCCAAGGCGGACCCGAGAGACCTCAAGAACTTCCGGCCCATCTCTCTGCTTCCGTTCCCAGCCAAGGTCATCGAGAAGATCGTCAACAAACAGCTAACCCGATACCTCGAAGAAAACAGCATCCTGGACCCATCCCAATCAGGGTTCCGCAGCAACCACAGCACTGAGACTGCCCTCATCGCCGCCACCGACGACATCAGGATCCTGCTGGACAATGGTGAGACCGCAGCCCTCATCCTGCTGGACCTCTCCGCCGCCTTCGACACTATCTGCCACCGCACTCTACGCGCACGCCTCCACGACGCAGGGATCCGAGACAAGGCCCTGGAATGGACCACCTCCTTCCTCGACGGCAGAACCCAGAGAGTCCGCCTCCCACCTTTCCGATCCGAAGCCTCCGAGATCATCTGCGGCGTACCCCAGGGATCGTCCCTCAGCCCAACACTGTTCAACATCTACATGGCCCTGCTCGCACGCATCGCCAGACAACACGACCTCAACATTATCTCCTACGCCGACGACACTCAACTGATCCTCTCCCTCACCAAGGACCCCTCGCCGCCAAAGCCAAACTCCATGAAGGAATGAAGGCCGTCGCCGATTGGATGAAGATCAGCCGACTAAAGCTGAACACGAACAAAACGGAGGTCCTCATCCTCGGCTCCAACCCCTCAGCCTGGGACGACTCCTGGTGGCCAACGACGCTGGGAGCAGCCCCGACACCCACCGACCACGCACTCAACCTGGGAGTCATCCTCGACTCAACTCTCTCCATGGCCAAGCAAGTCAACGCAGTCTCCTCCTCCTACTTCAACACCCTCCGCATGCTTCGCAAGATCTACAGGTGGATCCCGACAGACACAAGAAGAACAGTCACCCAGGCCCTCGTCAGTAGCAGACTGGACTATGGGAACGCCCTCTACGCGGGAGCCCCGGCCAAGCTCATCAAGCGACTGCAACGCATACAAAACGCCTCCGCACGACTGATCCTCGACGTACCACGCCACAGCCACATCACCCCCCACTTGAGGAACCTGCACTGGCTACCCGTCGACAGGAGGATCACCTTCAAACTCCTCACCCACGCACACAAGGCACTCCACAAAACTGGCCCAGCCTACCTCAACAGACGACTCTTCTTCTACGTCCCCAACCGCCAGCTCCGCTCCGCCGACCTCTCCCTCGCCACCGTCCCCCGCATTCGAAGAACAACCACCGGCGGCAGATCCTTCTCACACCTCGCCGCCAAGACCTGGAACACCCTTCCACTAAGCCTACGAAAGACCCAAGACCTGCTGACCTTCAGGAGGCTACTCAAGACCTGGCTGTTCGACCAGTAGCAGCATCCCCCCCCCTTCCCTCTCCCCAGCGCCTTGAGACCCTCGCGGGTAAGTAGTGCGCTCTACAAATTCTGTGATTGATTGATTGATTGACCACTATTTTCACTGTATGTTGTGTGTTTAAGTATGGAATGTTCTCTTGTTTGCAGGATATTTTGTTTGACCTTCACGACCTGAGCATTTACACAGGCTGTGACAACGATATACCCCTCAAGGTAGGAGGTAGGGAGAGTTTCTTAGGGATCTACACTTTAGTCCTGATGAAAGCCAGGGAAGACACAGCATCCGGCTGAAACATGTCGACAGTTTGCAGAGTGGAGGGGTAGTGGGTACATTATAGACCAGCATACCATCATCCACTGGTTGATTAAAACCTTTTTAATCTAACCAGGGAGTCCACTAATAAAGGGAAGTTTGGAGATCCCTGCGTTAGTTTTAACAGTGTTGTCACTTTTCCTTTGATCCTGCATTTTTTCTCTTTATGTTTGTTTTGTCTCCCCCACCCTATTGCTCCACCTCTGCCGTTGGCTTGCGTGGAGGTGTTGTAGCAGCCCTATGATGAAGCATGCCACAAATGTTTGTGGGTGAGGGCAGTTTTAATAACATGTGTGTCTTGTTTACTCACCTCTTCTAAATAGCGACATACATTTTATTGCCCCACTTCTCTCTGTGTTTAGAGTCTTGTTACAGGACGTCGAAGTGGGGTGATCCTCCTGCCCATCATTACTGTGTGTGAAGTCCCACAGTGGTGCCTACTAGAAAAGCACTGCAATGGGAGAGCCAAAGCCCGTTCCTGCACGGCATGGACTGTGCAGTCCATGCCATGCAGGAAAGGGGGTGCATGCACATGGGGGTACAAACCATGTGCCCCCCTGCATGTATCCCCCAGTACAGAGGCAACAGGGGGCCCTGTAGGGCCCCCTTAGTTTCCTCACCACCAAAATTTTCATGGATTGAGCACCACCATGAGAGTGCTGCTGGTGAGGAAACTCATAGTATGCTTGGCGGTGTCGCAGCGGCACCGCCAAGCATATTGCAGCCTCAGACTGCCCCTCCATTGCCAGGGATTGTTGTTCCCCGGCAGATGCAGCAGGTCCGAAAGCCAGCCTCAAAATATGGTGGTCTGACAGCTGGTGCGGCGCTAGCTGCACCACCAAAGCTGCGCCACTGTGGGTTTGGTGGCCCAAGGACCAACAAGCTCGTAATCAAGCCCTTAGTGTATATTTTTGAATGGTACACATTATTCAAATAGGATATCCTTCTATGACACTCTGAGGTCTCACCCCTTCCCAAATTTATTAAATGTGCACAGCATTGAGGTAAGTTGACCATCTCCCTGTACAATGAGCCATCTGTGCCTGGTACATGTAAGACATGATAGACAAACAGTATATTCTTCAAGCAAACTCTAAGAATTCAAACCTTCTCCATAGGATTAACTGTACTGAGCATTGGATTAGTTTACCTTTCTTAGAGGTGTCCAACTTTGCCCTAAATTAATTTTTTCCTAACTTGACATACACACACTTTGACTCATACATTACACTTAGGGCCTTATTTCGAGTTTGGCGGTCCGCGAACACCGCAAGCTCGGGGGTCCGACTGCCGTATTACAAGATGTGTGGATTGCACTTGGAAAGACCTCGGCTGAACAGCCGACACCGCCAGTAGACCGCAGACTGCTGGGGTCGCGGTCAGGTAAAAGCAGCTGCCACAGGGCGGTACAGGGGAGTTTCACCACCGTCCGTAGTACGAGTTGGCTTTTCCATGAGCCAACTGCAGCTGTGAGACCGCCAGCTTCAAGTCAGCGGAAACTGAGGTTTTGGGGTGCGTACTCACCCCCATCCTGTGATTTCGGTTGGAGTTCAACGTGGATCCCTTTCTCCAGGTCCTCCCTTTACAGAAGCATCTTCAGCCTGAGGATTACGACCCTGTTTGTGGTGATGCACAGGTGAGTCCTTTTGTACCATATACCCATTGCCTGGACTGCCCACATATGGGCCCGACTCCGGCAATGGGTAGGTGGTATTTTTCAACATGTATCATGCATATGTGTGCATCCGACATATAGGCAATCAAAATGCTCACACAGGCATCAATGCATTTGGAAAAGTAATAAACAGTGCTGCAAAATCTCTTCAGCCACACCGCGGGCACCAAGGTAAACTTGTAATACAGCTGTCAGAAGACTGCTGGCGCTGTGGTCTCCTGGCGGCCGCGGTGTGTCGGCTGTCGGACCACCAAACTCAGAATAAGGCCCCTAGAGGGTCATTACGATGGCGGGCGGACTTTGTCCGCCCGCCACCATAGCGGTGAATGGGACCGGCTGCCATAGGAGCGGCGGTCCCGCCGCGAGTATTAGGATGCCACCGCCACAGTGGCGGTGGCATCCCTATTCCCAACATTGTGGCGGGCGGTGTTCACAGCACCGCCCGCCACAATGCTGGGAATGCACGTCGTGCATTGGCATGCACAAGGTGACAGGCACCGCGCGGTGCCTGCCACCTTGTCCATACCAATGCAGGGGTGTACCATAGGTACCCCCCATGTGCACCCTCCACCCCCCAACATCCTGGGGGCCCGCTACGGGCCCCCAACTGCGAAGACCGTATGCCTTTCCATGGCAGCGTTGCCGCCATTGAAATGCTGCTCTCCGCCACCATATTATTGCCCTTTTCCACCCGGTCCCCTGTTGGACCGGCGGAAAACCGTCGGACGGTCTTTCCGTCCGCCGGGCTCCCTCCCGCCATCGTAATGTGGCGGGGGGGAAATGGCATGCGGGCGGAGGGGAATGGAGGGCGGATCGCCACCGCCATACAGGCGGTGGCGATCCGCCCATCATCGTAATGACCCCCTTAGTGAGGTAGTGATATCACTGATAAAGTCAATGGTGACGTATGTGATTTCATCAGTGATGTCAGGGATGATGCAATTTGAGACTATCATTTGAGATGGCATCAATAATGTCATGTGTGAGGTAACTAGCAGTGTATGGCAGGACCATGAGTTATGGTTGGCATAGCATACCATGAATGTTGAATTGCAGTGTTTCTTAGGTCTTGCCTAAAGAAAGATCTAGCTGTCTGTTAAAAGCTCATGCCATCACACTTCACATAAACACAACATACCAATACAGAAAATAACTTTTGAACAGCCCATTTTAATCATTAGCTTTTGTGGTTCAGCTGGGTTTAGGCATTGGCTAACAGGGTTGGGCAACAGTGATAGCATCACCCACAGCATTTTTCAGATTACAATTTATTTACTTTGTTCATTGTTCCTCATCCATCCCCGTCTAGCTCCCCATTTATTTTTGGAGGGCCTGTTGGCTGCTTAGTTCTTTACTTCCTTCTATGTGGTCCTGTACAATGTACAATCTATTTTGAATTTTTTGTTTTAGCATTGTGAAATGTCTATCTGCCATCTTCAAATAGTAAAGTTACAAGAGGCAAAATGGCCATTAGTGTGCCATAAGGCATGCATCTCACACCTCTCCTGCAACACTTGCGGACAAGTGAATGCATCATTTTAGCTTTTTTTAACTTTTTCGTTCTAACTATTTCGGCAGCCCTCAAAAAAATTTGAACATTGGCTAGGACAATACATCTGCACTCCCCTATTAATGACAAGACCTACTGGTGTTGAATGGAAATAAAGAAATATGACAAAATGCATGTATAGAAGACGTTATTGATTCAATAATGTTGAAAATAGTTCAAAAATGACAAATGAAATATCTTCTGTAACTTGCACATTCATATAACAACTTGCAAGGCAGCATTCTTTTCTTATGTTATAAATCATTGCATAACAAATCCTTGAAGATGCTTCCAGTTTCACTTCGAAACATACCCCCCCCAACTTGGATGAACATCTGCCTTCAGTTACACAGAACGTGAAAGATAGAGTGTCCAGTGGCTTGGTTCAAACATTGTACAATGGATAATGCCCTCAGAAGCAGACTGGATAGGCAAAAGGGAGCAGATACCTATAACAGTTTCTTACCCTTGGCGCTTGATCTATAGCTCCTTAAAGGACCGCAGCAAGTACAGTTCGTTATTGTGGATCTAAACAGTTACTACCCAATTGTTCTTGGAACTTAATGACACATGGTTGATTTGGATCCCCTGATTCCTGGGTGCGGCAGTTCTTTGAATACATGGACGGTGTAGAACAGACTGAAGCAGGAATGAATTTCTGAATATGTATGATTTGATGAAATCTTGCAAATGCCACAGGCATATTAACTTTGAAATGACTACCATGACAAGACGTATCTGAACACTCTGAGCATTACTCATATATCTACCTGCAGTTTTCCCCTTCATGGGAAAATAAAGCGAGGAAGGAATTTAGTTAAATTAACTCTACTTCTGGTTTTCTAGAATGGTAAGGAAAACCTGCAACGTTTGGACACTGGTGTGTGACACTTGACCAGTAGCATATTTCCCCAGGTAAAGTTAAATTGTAATTCACAAAATGGACATATAATCTGGTGTATATTCTGAGGAACATGCTTAATCTTGGAGCTGATCGTAGAAGTAAAAATCAGATTATGATGTTTTGTTATTTGGATGAAATAAAACAAAGATGGAATGTGAGTAGAGAGGTGATCCTTCTTCTAAAACAAAAGATGGAGATTGAAGATGATTGTCTCCTGGCTCCCGCATGTAAAACAAATTACACTATGATGGTGCTTAGACCACAATTGTTCTAATCAAGGAAAGACACAACTCTACTTCATCTCATGAAAAATATTGTAACCCACTTTGCACAAACACCAACCTTTCTCTGGTTACTCCCCATGTTGCATACTGCTGGGGCCAGCAGTTCCATGAATCTACATTCCAAGGATTTGGCAAAAGACATATTTTAAGCTTATTGTCAGGATCATTGGGACACACAGTCAAATCGTTTCTTCCAAAATGCAACTTCAGAACTGCTGTTCAAGCCTTCGTACTCTCGCATCTGGATGGTGGGAATGCCCTTGTCAGGCTGTGCCAACTTTAGCTGCTGAATGAATTCTCACTGCTGTTTCCAGTTTGCACCTGTTTTGAGTTCCTCACCTCTGTTTTGTTCTCCCTTCTCCAAGCCAATTAGATGAGCATTTCCTCAATTTCTGTAGTTACTGCTTGTAATGTGTTGTGCTCTCCCTTCTGTGCAATTTACTTTGCAGGCTTTACTGGACTCTGTTTTTGCTGCGGGTTGGTAACTAGGGTTAGCTGGTGGGCTAGTTGCAGCCTACTCAATACAAAAACAATTAAGATCCGTGTTACCTTTTCTGTATACCTGATTTGCTAGTGGTGATGTACTAGTATTCAATATGTGACAATATGTCTTATGTGACAGGGTATCTCCCTGGCCTGTGATACTGATGACCAAACTCTTAGAGGGATTCGCCAGGCCAGAGAGATGAGTGCCCGCTGTGTTCTTTCTTGCTCTTCCTCTCTCACCTGGAGTCTATCCATGCCCTGTGGTTTCACTCCAAATTGGGCAGTAGGAGGTAGTGTTGGCATAATGTTGGATTCTGCTTCTGCTTGTACATGACATTCTTCTGGTAATAGGAATGGACAGCAATCCATTCAAAAGGTTAGGATGTACAATGAAAGAAATGTGCTCATCTCACACCACAACACTAAACACATCCTTCTCTATAACAACATTTAATTGGCGTTTCAGGATCATATGATTAATTACCTAATATAATGTTTATGAACAATAATTCACACAACCCAACATTTTGACAATACTACCAATTTAAATCTAAAGAAGGGAAATATAAAATGAATTCAGTTTCTTTTTTTGCTTCAATACAAATTTACCAGAGAATTGTAATTGCTAAAACCTTCAAATCATTACATAAAGTACGATGCTCACTTTAGTTATTTCATGTTCCCCTGAATCCCCATAGTGCCCCATTTTTGTATAGCTATTGGGTCTAGCAGGATATAATAATCATTTTGAATTTCAGACTTTAACTCATACAAAATTGTTTTTACAACCAATTTATACTACTCCCTGTGCTTGTTTACCTGCCGACTCGGCGATGCAGCTAGCGCAAGGTAAGTGTTTTTATTATTTTTTATTTCCCTATCCCGTAATCTTACGACTTCCCCCCGCCCCACTGCCCCACCGCTCTTACCTGTACCAGACGCGCCTGCTTATTGGCATTTAAAAATCACTGCAAATTTATTCTGAACACCTGTTTATTCACTCTCGAGCTGTTTAAATTTCAAACATATAACTCTGACTTCCCCTGAGGTAATGCATGAACTTTACAGGGGAACAAGTCAGAAACAGAGAGAGGCAATCTCTGCACACTGCTTACGACGTGTTCTGTTAGAAGTTCATGCATTAACTCGGAGAAATACCAGTTGCATGTTTGTACTTAAGATAACCCATGGAAAAATGGGAACACTGCTCTGTGCTGAACCATCATGATACATTGCGACATGCTTATATTCTAAATTCAGCATTTCAAAGGGTAAACGTCTGCCTCAATCCTTCGACCTATAAAAATCTATTAGTTGTGTACCATTTGACATTCAATTTGATCTGCATCATTTCTTCCTGGAGCCATAACTGGAGCAGCTTGGGTGCAGAATACATACTGCAGTGGAAGAGCACTTCCCTAGAACCTTATGTCTTCGGCGGTTTCTGCATGAGGGTGAGGGAGCATCACCCCCCCCCCCCCCCCATCCACTGCAGCCGCACTAAACGTGAAACATAATTTTGCTAATTGGCAGCATAGAGGACTGGAGGAGCTCTCTGGATGTTCCAAAGTATGCATGTCAATTTGGCCAGCGCTTGGGTAATGGATTTGGCCGGAGCAGGAGCACTCAGAGCCGAGGGACCAGAATGAGGAGGATGTTTGGAAATGCAGCAAGCAAGGTAAGTCACATTATTTATTTTTTTCATAACCACTCACCCTGCCTGCATGCACACACTCACCCACCACCCATTTGTCTGCCCCACCAATATATGTATCCTGCCAGCCACCGCTGTTTCAAAGAGCAAAGGTGGTGACTCAATAGGCAAGCACACTCTCTGTACCTGCAGTGCTTTCTGCCTCTCCTTCCATAGCCTCCATCTTGCATGGCGTGAACACAACACAGGCCCATCACCTCACATAAGGGGCCTAGGTGTTAGAAGAGGTGTCTCTAAAGCCATACTTTGTGGTCCATGTGCCCAGCTGTGCAGAGGCCTAGTACTGACTGACCAGTCTGCAAGCAGGACCGCAAAGGCCCTAATATGTGTCCTTGTGCCTGTGGGGGTCACGTGAGTTTCCACCTGTGAATCTGGCAACCATTTTCCATCACCAAAACCAAGACCTCATTAATGTGGAGCCGTTGACAGGGAGTTGCTGGGACCCCTCACATTTGAAGAGAATGACAGAACCTTCTCGTAAACCGTGAGATTACTTTGTATTTTTGGTTCATTATCTCTTGTCTGTGAACAATGAGACACGTGTATACACTATCAGAGTCTTGTTTTCATGTCCCTATTTTGCCTGTTATGTGATTTTAAATGTTTTCTTGTTTCGTGATAAAATATAGACAGAAAACTTTGTTTAAACTTTTATAGTTGTTTTGAGGGATGATCTCGGTCCCCTTACAAAGAGCATGGTCTTCATCCTTAGGCAGAGATCCCGAAAAGTGAATTTGTTTGTTACTTGGGAGCTTAGAGTTGCAACAAGATTTCTGCTCTAGTTGTTATTTTTACTGTGCATAAAATAAGATATTTTGTGATATATTACATTGTTCTGTCAGAAAGAATAAACAGACCCTGGCTGGACTTTATCATCTGCAAAGCCTTACGCTTCTGCACCCTAACCAGAGTCAAGGAGGCTTAGGAGGCCTGATTTCCATCTCAAACCAAGAGGCCAGTGTTCAGGTTGTTCATTTCCACTTTGATGGAAAAACCTGATAGTGGTGTGTTAAACTTGAAACTGGAACTCTGAAAAATGAATGGTCCTTTGTGAAGGCGGCAATGGATTAGTGGAATTCAAAGGGTCAAGTCTTCTGCCCTAGAACTTACTAAGATTTTGCATCTGTGTTGAATCACTTTTGTGGTACAGGCCTGACGCGAAACACTTTTCGGCATTTACTAAGCTACGCAAAGTCAGTTTGCAATGTTTAGTAAATACAAAGTAACTCAACACAGTACATTGCGCTCCCTTGCGTCACTTTGCATTGGGTGTAGCATTTCCGTGCATCCACCCATGTATTTTTACGTACAACCAGATAGATTTACAATGATTAGTAAACCTGGGTTTGTGTCAAAATGGTGCGCCTACCTGATAGATGCGCAACGAGGGGAAAGATCTTTCTATCTCCTTATTACTTCCTCTTTATATGTGTGCTGCAAGAGGAATATGTCTCTACAAATTGTTTTCTGTGCAGGAAGGTAATCCTCACCGTAATGTAGGCACCGCTGCAGCATGATGCAAAGGTGCCTGTGCTGGCGCTAGGCAGCCTCAATTGCACCAGCACAGGTAGAAGCTGAAGAGCATCATGTCTTAGTAGATATGTCACTGTTCAACTCTCTCGTGTTAACACAGCGCAGCAAAAAAACTTTGCTTCCTGCTCTGCATTGTGACCTTTTAGAAAATATGCTCGTTTGTTTTTAATATTTTCACATCACATAAATCTCCAACTAAAGAATGAACAAAAATGCAAAATAAATGAGCGTATGTGAGTGCAAAACACATATAAATATAGACATTTAAACATATTCAGTTAACAAGCAAAAGTACTGTTTTTCTCACACCCCAACTATCACATTTTCTACATTTCACTTGCTGTGTAAATTGGTACAGCTAGCATTGTACATTTAAATGTGACCTGCAACTACACATTAATCAAGGGCAGATTTTTAATTTAGCCTTATCTTGTTTTTGATCCAGGATAGGAGTATGTTAAGACTGATTTTCTTAGCTTAATTAACAAGCACAGTGAAAGGCCCTAAAAACCAGAATCAACAAAATCAGTTCATTACAGCTGATGTCGTTTTCACACTGAAGTTAAAATGGTTTTTAGATGTAGTTTCAAAAGACGAGTGTGATAAAGGAAATATGTCTTTCGCATAATATATGCAGTGATTATCATACTCTTGTAGTAATATAATATTTCATAAAAGAAGGAGTCACTGATACACAACATCTTTATCCCACGAAGCTACCGTTGCTTCTCCCATAAACTGGCCTTTATACAGCTATTTCCACCTGTGAAAGTTTATCCAATAAAATAGCTGGATAAAAAAAAGTCCAATATCCGAACCATTCACTGTCATCTAAAACCCATTAGAACATTGGAATGTGGAGCACTCCATTGGATACAATGGAGTGCTCAGGGCTTCTACGGGCCGGTAAAAGCCCACAGAGCAACATTCCAATGTTGTTTTTGTTCACAGCTGCTGCTGTGAACAAAGGCCTCTCAACCCTGAGGGGACTTAAACCCCCTCGGGCTCCGAGAGGCCTTTGTTTTATTTGTGAGAACATTTTGCCATCTAATGGCAGAAGGTTGTAATAGCCTTACAGCCCTCCGTAGCTGGGCTATACTGTCCATTAAAGTTCCACTTCCTTGTTAAAGGCCCTTGCCTTCGGCTCGGGCCTTTAACACTGGAGTGGGCCTTTAATGGCCGGTATAGCCCGCTACAGCAGGCTATAAGGCTATAAAATAAACCTGCTGTAACTAGAATGAGAGGAACCAAGACACCTGCAGGGTAATATGAATCACCGTACTTGATTGACTAATACTAAGGGCAATATAAATCTATATCTACCTTGTCTCTCTCTCTCTCTCTCTCTCTCTCTCTCTCACTCTCTCTCTCTCTCTCACTCTCTCTCATGCACACACACATATTTATGCCGTAACAGTGAGATTCAATATGGCCCAATAATACGTTATTTAGAGCAACTGCGTTATTAAACCCACGTTCACACATTTATTACTACAGTGCAAAGTTCAAATTCAAGATTATTACCAAAGTGGAGTTATGGTTTACAAAGAAACTCAGAAATTCAATTAAAGTGTAGATATGTTTTCAAATTAAAGCCCATAAAATGTTTTTACATTTGCTCTGGGAGTTATGGTGTTAGGGTGTGCATGGCGGTTGTGTGAGTTGTGGTCTGAACCATAACTTGTGAATCTCAGTGATTTTTAAGTTTTAAATTTGAAACCATGCACTTTAATTGTGCTTTTCGTGAACTTCTGATGTTTTTTAAACATAACAAAGCCAACCATAACTGCACTTTAACATAGATTTTTCCAGTTAATTTATGGGGTTTTGGGTTAATATACCACATCCAAAAGATCTGTGCACTCAACATTGCGCAAGTGGTCTTTCTCTGCAGGTCCAATGCCCAGCCCTCCCCAGGTAGGCAAAATCTGCTGCACATGGCATTTGGCTGTGTGATGGGGGGTCTTTGGGGGACCCCTCACTTGGGACTGAGGGCCATGGTGTGCTAACCCTGCCTCCTTATGCTCCCTTTTCTAACTTTTCTCAGGGCTCAGGGACCCTCACTGTGTCCTAAAATGGTGGCTGGAACAGTATTGCGAACATCCAGTCAGATCATTTTGCATCTATGGATCCAGATTCACAGATTCAAAATGGCCAATAGGAGAAAAAGCTCTATTGACCAATCAGATTGGCTTACTTTTAAAGTTTTGGGATAATTGTCATCCACAGATCCAGATCTTCAAATATCCACAAATTGATGGTCGGATATACATTAAAAGCAGCTCCTTTGTGCCAAACACTAGCACTTCTTTAAATACTATTTCTCCAAACACTACTGAACCGATCTTCACCAAATCAGAAAAAGTGCAATCCTTGAGTGAAGTTCTACTATAGTGTCAAGTTTGGTATAATTCGGTTCATCCAGTTTTTTCTGTATCTAAGAATAAAGTACCCTTTGGGAATACAATAAGAAATGGCTCTGCTGTGACCCCAATTTTTTAGGGACCTCTTGACAGACCTGCAAGAAACTCACCTTGGAGGACTCAAAGTGAACAAACTTTTTGGGGGAAAGTTGCATGTAGACTTTTCAAACAGCCTCAAAGTTATTAACCCCTTAACTGCTGAGGCTTTTCCAGCCAAGGCCTGAGACCTTTTTTTATATCTGCGGTGCTTTGTGCTTATACCTTTTTTTGCACATAACATATCCTGTTTATTTTTCCAACATTCTATGGATTCTTAAAAGTACCCAGGGGCAGATTTACAAGAAAGTGACGCATCTGTATAGATGCGTCACTTTCCCTGCGCCACCCTTAGAAACCCTTGCGCAACCATAGATGCGCCGTATTTACAATACGACGCACTATGGCGCAAGGATTGACAGATGCGTCAGGACATCTGACGCATTTGTTGGCGGAAAAGTCACGCATTGCTGGAGTCATGTCACAAGCACGACGCAACTCCAGCAATGCGTGTTGAGGCCTATTCCCACTACACTGCGTCACTACTTACGCCTGCTTCAAGCAGGCGTAAGGTTTTGATGCAGTGGCGTCCTAAAAGTGGCGCAGTGAAATCTTGTAGATTTAACTGCGTCACTTTTACGAGGCCTTCCTGCGAGGGAACGCCCACCTTGCATACATTAAACCTGACGCAGGTATAATGTGACGCAGGGCTTTACAACGTGACGCATCTCCCTAGATGCGTCACATTGTAAATAGGCCGCATTTTTGGCGCCGCTGTTGCGTCAAAAAAAGTGACGCAATGGCGGCACAAGAAGGCGCAAGGGGCTTGTAAATCTGCCCCCCAAAGTTCAAGATTCTCCTGGAAAGCACTGAGAAAATAGATAAAGTTTAGCAAAATTTGGGGTTTGGGTAATAATGGGAAAAAAGTTCATTATAAGACAGCAAATTAGTTTTTTCTAAAAATGTCATCAACATTGGGTTATTACTCAAGGGGGGGATATCCACCTTTAGCAGTAATCACAATCCAGGTCAGGGTGAACCCTCAAAGTCAATAAATTAACCTGAGCTCAACCCCTGGTACCTATGGCAGAGAGCAGACAGAATTAACTTAATGCAATGTGTAAAGTATTTGTGCAAAAACAAAGCAGTGATAAAAACAAACCACAAAAAAATCCCAAACTGAATTAGAAAAACAGAGTAAATTTTAATAAATGCAATTGACACAAAACAACAAAAATCCCATAAGGAAAACCATAGATAAGAATTGTTAAGTGTTTTTAATAAAAATAGAGCTAACCAGTGTTAAGCACCAACCACGTTCAACTGGCCACAGTAGACCGGGACCTAGGTGCAATTTAAGGCAGACCGCGACGGAGCAGGTGTTGTATACAGAAACCAAGTTCGACCCAGTCAGAGTCTTTACCTTGGGATTCATGAATGAAAGAAAAAATCCTCAGTGGGGCAGGGCAGCAGGCTGGAGCCAAAGAGGTTTCCACAACGTTGGAAAGACATTAGACACTGTCCCATGAAGCTGTTGGTTTCAGCTGGAAAAGCTCAGAGTAAGATAAATTTTAATTTTGCATCCAAGGAACCCCTCTGACTGAACGGATACTTTTGTTGTCTTTGTCCGGTCAAGATTTCTATATTTGTCACTTTTTCTGAACTCGGACTCCTCCAGTGGGGCAAGGCTGTGGGCTGTAGCTGAAGTGGTCTCCACAAGCCTGGATACCATCTCCACAAGGTCCAGCTGAACTGTATTTGCTGCTGCTGAGAAGCGCCGCGTAGGAGGAACCTGAAACTTCAGCCCAGAGGCAATGCAACTTGGGCAGACTTGCTAAGACTCTGGTTCTCAGATGTGGTAGGAGAAGTCCTGCCTGACACAGCCAAGGGTTCTGCAACCGCAGGAACAGCTCTTGGGTCTCAGGACTCACTCCAGCACAGGCTGACAGCAGGATCCAGGGCAGGTCTAGATTGGACTGGTCAGCTGGGCAGTTACAGGAAGAGGTTTCGTGTAGCTTGTTTTGTCTGTGTAGCATGAACAGAAGGTCAGACGTATGGCCCTTGGAGTCTATGTCTTTGACTTCGGTACATGAGGGAGCAGGTTTTATCCTTCCAGACTCCTCTCAGGTCATAGATAGCAGGTTCATTCCTCTTTGATCTTCTTCAGGTCCAGTAGTATTCTGAGGAGGGTGCTGGGGATGACACATCTATCATAACACCTAAGGTACTTGGGTGCTGCAGGAATCAAGTGAATCTTGTTCTATATTTAAAAGTAGCAGCCTACAGGATCAGAATAAAAAAATTAAGAGGTCGCCGCACCCATAACTTATCATGGCATGCTTCATCATTGGTGACCTCTCACACTGATGTAGGACAGTGCCACTTCAGTGGACTTAACCAGACAAAGTTGGGAGTTCTAAGATATTGTTTTACAAGAAGAATTCACCAGTCTAGATCAAAAGCTAAAAATAACTAGGGGTATTCCCAAAGGAGAATCCTTTATTAATGGGTACCCCTGGTATAGGTTGAAATCAGAGTTGTGGTATAAGAATAGAGCACAATGGTTCACCTTCCCACTCTAGAATACCAACATGTTTTGACCTAAGAATACTGCCCCAACTTGTCAGAGGTCTTCAGCAAAGTCAAAAGAACTCCCCATCCACATAGCATATGCATTACATGCGAAAATACCTGAGTCTATGCTCTCATACCAATAAGTTCTCGGGTATGACAAACTCAATATGGGGAAAATACGGGCTTCATGGAGCAGAATGAGGGTCATCACCTAGGGAGTCATACATTTATCAAGAGGTAGACGCTGTGCCATGGACCTACATTTCCCCCATCCTGTCATAAGAAGATTGACTTGATTCCTGCAGCACCCAAGTACCTTAGGTGTTATGATGTTGTAATCAGGAGGATATACTTGGATTTCTTTCCCTCTTGAATCTCCGGTGGGGACTAGATGACACATTTATGTCTGGCTCTAGCTTGTAGATGGGGGTGACTCCTGGCCCGTCCCTAACCAATGAAGTAAAGGTTCCCATCAATAGCCCTACAGATTTTTGCAGATTTTTCTGCCCACCCTACTGCAAATAATTGACAGGTGACCCTCTCTCCTAAAATCCTCAATGGTGGAACCCTTCTCCCCATTTGCAGAGCCTGTGTGCCCACCCAGAGGTGTGGCCACAGTAATGAACAGTCCCTCCTCTGTGGTCACTCCACACTTCTCGAGGCAGTTCTGATCCTGGCCTTGGTGCTTGCCTGACTGGGAAGACAAAAGAAAAGAGGTTGTTCAGGTGTCATCTGACATCTGCTTGCGACACGGGAGGTCTCTTTTTTTAAGTAAACTAACTTTCCAAATGATTGTGCTGACAGAAGAACAAAAACACCTTCTCATACCCAGCCCTCTTCTTATTCTCTGGGAGTAGTTTTCACACCTCATTCAGGGCCATTTACCAGCTGGATGACAGTTGGAAGGCTTATGGAAGGCTGTGGGCAGCGTGGGGTTGGGCTCAAGTCCTAGCCTGTGGCCACGCTGTGCAAAGAACCCCCTACAAGAACCCTACCTCCCGCAGCACACAGCCTCCTAGCATGAAATGTGCTGTTGGTCTCGCAGTTCCTGGCTGCACTCAGGCAGACTTACTGACTTTGTCAAACAGTCGCAACACCAAAATAAAAAAGTAGGCATATCAGCTTTATCAGGGGGTGAGCATATCAATATGTATAAAGCAAATCTATCCTCTTTGTCCAAAGATCATCAATATTTTTAATCAAATGTATATCTTAGTAATTCACACAATGCAATATTTATTAAAAGTAATTATTGTAAAAATGTTTAATAAAGTTTTAACTCCAACAATTAAATCGACATGTCTGTGAGTATTTCTTTTAACATCATTTTTAGGTCGAGCCTATACAGCACTTGCGCTGTTAGGCAATCTGTTGTATGTACTTTGTGGGGTCTGACTCCTCCCATGCTTTGGATTGGCTTTTGTGTGCGTCGTTTAAAAATCGTAGCCTGCAAATGGCTTATAGTGGGTGTTTGTCCCACCTTCTGTTAAAAGTTCACTCCCATGGAGTATTGCCGCCGGAGAGAGCAGGGACGCGCATGCTGCATGAGTGCCGTTATGTGTTTGAGGTCGATTGTTTCTGATTTGAATGCGCTGTGGGTACAGAACAAGTTCACCCGATGTGAGAATACATGGTAATGTATTAGCGTATTTTGCTAGCTTTGTGTACATTTTTTAAAATTTTGTAACATTGTTATTGTACTTTTTTTCACGTTAAAAATGCTGCCAAGGTCCATCGGCGTGCGTGCACGCTCGTTACCAGCCACGCCCCACCATTGCACCCGCACTCTAGGCATGCTGCCGATAGCATGATTACAGTTTTAAAACAGACATTTTCTCACTCCGCCGCCTCTCGCTGCTCTCGCTATTTTCATCTGTCTCCAGAGACAACCACCTGTGTAGAGCCAAACTGAGTCTAATGTAATGAGCACATCTGATTGAAAAATGACTAAGCGCTCTATCAATTGAAACACGGCTATAAAGCATTCTTATTTAGAGGCCTCAGCTGACTGATGAGATCGTTGTTGAAGATGTTTACTTTTTGTATTGTGCATGTGTACGGTTTATTCAGTGTTTTTGTTTACTGTATGTTAGCGCCAAACAGGACCCCGTAGGATTCACGAAACCCTGGCACAGCATACCCCCACTCAGCCCCCCCATTTCAGCAGCGGGCCTAACACAGCCGCTGCATCTCTTCATGCCCCCAGACAGTAAATGTTGTTCACCTCAAGTCAATTCAGCTGAATGAATATAAACAAACCCCCATCTTACAGCTGCAACTGTTGCTTCATGTGTATTTTTTTGTTGTAAGTGTTAGCATTCAGTAAACATTGTGTGATTTGTTAAAAATGCTGCCAAGGTCCGTCGGCGCGTGTGCACACTAATTACCATTACAGCGGCCACGTCCTACAACGGCACCTGCACTCTAGGTATGCTGCCTGTACGTTTTTAAACTGTTTTATTTACTTTATGTTAGTGCTAAACATGACCCCGTAGGCTCCACGAAACCTTGGCACAGCATACCCCCACTCAGCCCCGCCCATACCAGCAGCAGGCCTAACGCAGCCGCTGCATCTCTTCATGCCCCAAAGCAGTAAATGGTATTCACCTCAAGTCACTTCAGCTGAATCAGTAGACACAACCACCCATCTTACGGCTGCACTTGTTGCTTTATGTGTATTTTTTTGTCGTAAGTGTCAGTGTTTGGTAAACATTGTGTGATTCTGGGCAAATTACTTAATCTCTCTTTTTGTAGCAAGCTAACATTTATATCATCACAAGGCAAACTTTTGACTGCTATTTTATCTGGCTGAATATATAACCATGGGTGTATTTATATATATTTTTTAAAAGAAATACACCACGCCTTATATTTTATTACGGTTGCATTTCTGCTCAAGTTTGTTTTTAGTGGTCTCATTTGTGCATTTTCTCTTTATTCTATAACACTGTTAATTGTACATTTTATGTCTTTATATTATAATACACCGTGCTTATGTTGTCATGGCCGCCAGCAATTCTACTTATGTTGGTCCCTACCTAGCCCTAGTCCTCTCCCCACAACAGCAAAGAAAACAAACCTGTTTTCACACTGCAACACCATTAATACAGCATGCCCCCCTTTTATACAGACACCCTCACAATAAGGAGCAAATGTGGCCCTTGCACTATCCAAACAAAAATGCTGCCAAGGTCAATAGGTACACGTGCACGCTCGTCACTATTACACCTGCCACGTCCCGCCTTGGCACTCATATTCCAGGCATGCTGCCATACTGCCCATTCATCTCCAACGCATCTTGGCTCATTTCATATCGACTTGAAAAAAAAAGTGTACAATTATTGGAAAATGTTGAGAGTGAGTGGGCATGCCAATAGGGGATAATCTGCTGCATGGTTAAACACTTATAAGGTCCCAAAGGCGAGACCTATTGGCTATGCCAATGCTTGTCAGGATTGCATTTTAAAAGAAAGACTTTAAAGCAAGACTTAAAAAAAAAATCTTTTCTCTGAGTCTTTTCCAGCTCCCTGCAGCCCTCCACAACATTAACAAAATGCTTGGTGGTGCCCTTGCCTCTTTTACGGACATCACTAAGCTGAAAAAAAAAGTGCAAATAGCCCTCGCAGGGCATTATGGGGAGCTCTTTTAAGGGGCAGTGATTAAATGAGCGGCTTCTGCCACTCATTTATTATTCACTTTTTTTTAAAAATAATATTTTTATGAATGTGGTAGTGCCCACCCTGGCCACCCACATTATAAATTTTGTTTTCGGGGGCGGAGCTTGCCTGGCCTAAAATAGGCCGCTAACTAAGAAAGCTCCGTAAACTGCCTTATCAATCTGGCAAATACCCTTTTCACTTGCGGGGGAAAATCGCTTGAGAAGTTGCGCCACTAGTGAAGCAAAGAAAGCACCCTCCAATGATGTAAAAATTAGCCCGAAAGACGTCGCAGGAGAGCAGATAGAGGAATTCAGTGGCCCTCGGCCTAACATCGTGGGAAGCTGGGGCCTACCAGAGTGATTTGCAGGGCTGGGCCTGAGCTGGTTAATCGCCCGATCGTCTGGCCTTGCGGCTTGGCTCGCTGACTGCGCCCCCCTGCCGCAGTTCTCCATGGTGCGACGTGGTGAGTGCCCTACGGTCGCAAAGGGGGGCTGGTACGAGTGAGTCCGGGAGTGGCGTGCGCCGCTGTGGCATATCAAACGAGGGCCGCGATGCGTGGCTGAGACTGAGGACGTTGCAAGGCCTTGCATGCTCACTGAGCTGCCTGGCCGATTGCAGGGAGACACGGCTCGAGCGAATGGATCTCCTTGCAAGGTCTGTGCTCTGAGCCCCTGGGGGAGCAGATGATGCGCGCCTCGCCATCATAGCGCGATCATAACTTTGACACAGGCCTTTGGAGCGGGTGCGGGCTCCCTCACTGACTTGATCTATTGAGAGTCAACGTCCTGCTACTTGAGCGAGCTGAGAGACTGCTTCCCTCCGACACAGTAGTACGGCCTAACTAACTACTAAATTCAAGTGAGACACTATAAAGGAGGGGTGCAGCTCCCAAGTACCAATAACAGACCCTGCTTGCGGTGGAGGATAAACGAGAAGGCGCACACATCATCCCGTCAGTAAAAGTTGGCGGGCGCCAGGGTTTGTTCTGCGGTGTTGCATTTGCTAGGCACTGCGCCACTATGGGGAAGCTGGACAAGACACAGCCCAAGTAACAATTCGAACAGCGCAAGTCCAGACATAGGGAAGACACCACAGACTCTGAAACATCAGGATCCGTCGCGGAGCCTGACGAACCCAGTGAAGACATACGACAAATACTGGCGGCGATGCAGAAAAGCCTATCCACGATTAATGGAAAAATAGACTCATTATCCTATAGAATGGACCGCATGTCCGAGAGGCTAGATAAGCACTCTGAGCACCTGGATATGGTGGAAAGCCGGGTCACTGAGGTGGAGGAAGCCCAAACTGACACTGACAATGCCCAAAGGCAGATGGAGAAGATCCTGGTCACATTGCAGGACAAGGCAGAAGATTTGGAGGCCAGGTCAAGGTGCAGCAATCTACGTATTATTGGCCTTCCCGAATTCACAGCAACGGTAAATATGGAGTTATTCGTGGAAAAGCTGCTAACCACCTTGCTAGGAAGTGATATTTTCTCAGCAATGTTCGTTGTAGAGCGCACGCATCGCTCTTTGGGCCCCAGGCCTCCTGCTGGTGCCCCTCCGAGACCTTTAATAGCAAAATTACTCAACTACGGGGACAGGGATGCAGCATTAAAAAAAGCCAGAAAACTGGGAGATCTAAAGTTCGAGGGCTCATCTCTCTCACTGTTTCCGGATTTTACGATGAAGGTACAGGAGGCTAGGAGACAGTTTGCACCGATGAAACGCAAGTTAAGGAAACAAAACATGGACTATGCGATGTTATATCCAGCGAGGTTGAGAGTGATGGTCAATGGTAAAGCAAAAATTTTCTCGGATCCGATATCCCTCCAAAAGGCTCTCAAGGATTTAAGCACGTTGGGCACAAAAAAGAAAGGACTGATTAAAACGGATCAACCCAATGGCATCAGCGGTGATCTTGAAGAAAACGATTAAGAAACACTCTGTGACACTAGTCCTCTATCCCGGATCTCCCAAATATGGCTTTTCACAAAAACCGGATTGGTGTAGTGTGATTGTGGGCTTCAGATCTAAATTCAAGAGAGTCGAACAATAAAAGGAGTTCTGGAGGACAGGCTGCATAAAGAGAGTTGTCTGCAATATTTGTCAGCTTAAATATTCTTGGGCCTGCTTGACTTGTCTCTGGTGCCTTCTCAAGTGAGAAACACTGCCCAAACAGACTACTTCGTGGGGGGCTCTGAGAGGGTTGCACTCCTCTCCAAGTGTCTCATACAACAGTCAGGCGGTGGAGCTGTGCTGGCGAAAGTTGGAGTGCTTGCCGGTAACATCTGCCCCTATGCGTTACACGCTACATGGTAAAAGGCCAATAAGTGTTTCTTTTTGTATAATGGTTATTGAATTAGTGAATATAATGATTAGTATTGGTTGGGTGGGATGTAGATGGCCTATGCTCAGTTGGATTAGGCAAGGCATGGGAGGGGGTGGGAGGTTTTTTTGGTTTGCTTTCGCAGTATACATGTGCATGGAATGTGTGAGATATTCAATCAGACCACTTAGAATAGCGCTGATAACAGGCACAACACGAAGCAGATACAAATGACGCAATGCGAATTAGGGCATAGACATGAAGGTAGGATACAGTTTCTAACCTGGAATGTGAGAGGACTAAATGATTTCCGAAAACTGCGTAAAATACTGGCTTACCTAAGGAGGCACAAAGTGGATGTGGCATTGCTTCAAGAGACGCACCTAGCCCCCAACAGTAATATGCTCACTAGAAAGACGCTTCTTGGTCCATACCAGGCTGCCGGGTTCACCTCGCATGCTAGGAGAGTGCTCACCTGGGTCAATCCAAAATCTGGGATCTCACTGGAGGAACAAGTGATTGATCCTAATGGCAGATATGCAATTTCTAGGTGCCATGGGAAAGGCAACTTATATGTGCCCAATTATGATAACCGCCAGTTTTATAACTCATGATAAGCACTTATGCGTGGTAGCTCTCCACTGCCACAAATATTGGGGGGGGGATTTTAACTGCATCTTGGACCCTCTGCTGGATCGATCTAGGGGCCCTCCCCAGCGCCCATCAGCAGCTGCTAAAACTATATGCGATATGGTGGCACAGTTGAACCTGGTAGATGTCTGGAGTGCCAGGTCTCCGGGGGAGGGAGGGTTCACACACTATTCGGCCCCACACGATATTCACACTAGAATAGACCATTGGTTGATCTTGGGGGTCCTGATGCCCCACTGACGAGAGTGCACTGTATTGCCACGCTCATTCTTTGATCATTCTCCTATCATGTTGGAGGTGGAGGTACCACCGCGCAAAGCTGCCCCTTCCACGTGGAGATTCCCACCGTATTCACTCCTAGACATGGTGTTCAGGGCGGAACTGGCCACGGCCATTACAGAATTCTTTGATATTAATATAGGCTCGGTCGAGCACTCTGCCACTGTCTGGGAGACGTTTAAAGTATATATTAGAGGGGTAGCAATCAATAAACATTCGGGAGTTCTTCGGTCTATCAGGGGCAGGCTTTCGACACTTGAGAGCCAGAATCAGCTAATAACTTGACCTTTGCTGCTCCCAAGGTGATTTCACAATGCGGTTTTTCCAATTTTCCCATACTTTCTTCTCTTATATTTACTTTACATGTACAATTGCTCCCTTGAAGAGCAATGCCCTCTCCTTCATTTATGGTCGAAATTCTTATGCTTTCCCTTCCTACGTTTACTTCGTCCACACAGTTGCTCGCTTGAAGAGTTGTACATTCGGTTTCATTTACAGTTAAGACTATCTCCTCACACTCCACGTCTTGATCTTGGACCAGTTTGACACTCGTACTCTGTGTTTTTCCCTTTGACCTCTCTTCGCACATGATCTACACGTCACATTTCTTGCCCCACAAGCAAAACTAGAACTTATGTGTCCAGGATATCCACACCTGTAACAAGTTACAGTTCGCCCTTCTTCAAATCTTGGCGCTACAGACTCACCACTCTTAACATATTTCTTATAATTTTCCTTCTTGACTTATTTTACTTCGATCGGTATTTCCATAGCACTTGCACTACCTTTCCCTTTGTCAATCTCTTTTATCCACACGGCTGTGTGCTCCATACTCCTTGCAATTTGTATGGCTTCTTCCAAACTAGGACCTTTTGACAGTAACTTTTCTTTTACCTTTTTATTGTTTGTGCACCTCAATATTTGGTCCCTTATCAAAGAATCAATTACATTTTGAAAATCACATGTCACTTCTAAACCACATAAGGAGGCAACATAAGTCATGATATCTTCATCTTGCCCCTGTATTCTGCAAAAAAACGTATGTCTCTCAAAGACTACATTCACCTTAGGCGTAAAGTGTTTTTTCAACATTCGCAGTGACATGTCGTACAGATTCATTGGTTGACCATTTCCCATGCCCAATGATATTTCAGGCAAATCATCATAAATCCTTCTACCTTGTACACTCAGATGATGCAAAAGAATAGCTTGTTCGCGTATGGGACCATATTTGTTCCCCTCAATTGCCAACAAATAAGTGAAAAACATATTTTTCCATCGCTTCCATGGAATACTGGGTTCACCGGTAACTGGTAGGAAACTCGGAGGTGCCGCCATACTTTGTTTGGACATACCTGTAAAGAATATTAAATTAACAAGCCAAAACAAATAACCAATGCAAAAATCCAATATAACAGGCTGAAACAACTAGTTAAAATAATTAACTAAAATCATTATTTAAAATAATTAATTAACATAATTATTTAAAATAATTAACCAAAATAACAATGGTTGATCTTGTATTCCAATTGTCGCAGGTTTTCAGCTTGTTTTATCCTTTCCTTTTTTCCTTAAAGATGTGTCTTCACGTTAGGAACGGAATCTGTCTTCCGCTTCTATGCATACACCATTATGAGTAACCCACAGGAACAACAGCACATCAGGTAAGTAATGTTCTAGTTAAAAATGCTGTATACACTCGGGTTAATTGGACGTAGGCTTTTACGGCTTGTTTAGGCTATATAAAATTTGTTTGGGCTTTTTAAACAGGCGGCGTGTGAACACTTGCACATGAAACGAGCTGGGCAGCCGATTACCAGCCTCACGCAAAGCAGGATGAGGCGCACACTGGCCTCGTGCCTCTTCAGTGACTCGTGTGACGAAGTTGAATGTAGATGGCGCACAGCTGATTCTTGTCGAGCCGAGACACTGCACGGCACAATAATGGCTGATGGCAGTTGCTAGGTAACAGGGATGTTAACAAATAACTCCCTTTTTTTTTTTTCTGCTTCAATTTTACTGCCCGATTTCCTCCCATTAAAAAACACGCATATCAAAACGGAGGAAAGTCACTTAAGCCCAACTCTTGATAGCTTAAATCAGTATAACTCACAGTTTGACGATCAGGGTGACAAACAAGTTCCTTTGTTCCACTATTTCAGCATGAATAGTGGCGTTCCAGAGGTGGAGGCTATGTTTCCTTACTGCCGTCTGCGCAGGACCAACTTGTGGCCAAAATTTGTAGTAAACAGACCCAATCCAAGTGGGTTTCCTTGAAGTTTATTTGTAGACCAAGTCCAACAACAGTAGCCTCCAGCAGATTCATAGCATGACCATTCCTAGAACTCTCCACAGATACCATTCTACAGCCTACCTCATCATGATCTACATTCCACATAGGTCTTAAATGTTTTCGAAAGATCAGTTCTGAACGTTCCTGCCGTAAATCCAACGGAAGAGTATTCCTGAGGTTGGGAGCCAGGAAGCTGAAGGAGCGACCAGTCATCTGTGCTCTTTTTGTCATTGGGACTACTGAGAGCCCAGCTTCAGCAGATTTGAGACACCTGCTAGGTTTGGAGGGCTTGATCAAGGCATGAAGATAGTGGGGGCCTTCCTTGTTGTAAGACAATTATTTACACACTGACTACACAAAACGTCCACCAGCCACATGGCCACCAAGGGCAATGCCACGGGCCAAACAAGGAACGCATACAGACCTATGACAAAAGCAAAGCACGCTGGCTCCATAAAATGGCACCCTGCCACATGGCCACCAAGAGCAAAGGTATGGACTACAAAGAACAGATGCAGGCTAATGGCAAAAGCACACTGACTACACAAAATCTCTGCTGGCCACATGGCCACCAAGGACGGAGGCATGGACAAGAAAGAGCACATGCGGTCTATGGCAAAAGCGCACTGAATACACAAAATGTCCGCTGACCACATAGCCACCAAGGGCGAAGGCAGGGACAACAAAGAACATATGCAGCCTATGACAAAAGCACACTGACTACACAAAATGGCAGTCAGCCACCTTGTCACCAAGGGAGAAAGCATGGTCAAACAAAGAACACATGCAGACCTATGGCAAAAGAGCACAGACTACACAAAATGGCCATGTTCCGAACAACAAGGAAGAAGGCATGGACAACAAAGAACACATAGGGCATAATTACGACTTTTGGCAGTGTGTGGGTGGATGGCACGCTACAGCCGAACCGCCAACAGTTGCTGCCGACTGCCTGCTAGATTACAACTTAAAAGAGGTCTGGCGGGCGTGCGGCGTGGCCATTCCTGTGGCAGTTCCTCTTTCAAAGGCGGCATACAAGGTTCCTGCACAGCATGGACTGTAGCGTCCATGCTGTGCAGGAACTGGTGTGCATGCACACAGGAGGGGCACAATACATACACATGGCGTGAGGCACCAGGGGGCCCTGTAGGGCCCCCTTTGTTTCCTCCCTGCCACGGTTTACATGGAGGTGGAACCCCCATGAAAACCGTGGTGGAGAGAAAACTCGTAATATGCTTTGCAGGACCATGGCAGTCCCACCAAGCATATTGTGGCCTCAAGACAGCCTTGCCACCTCCAGATAACGCGGTTCCCTGGCAGCGGCTCCATGGCGGTCCGGCCACCCAAGTCATAATGGGGCGGTCGGATAGCCAATGCGGCGGCGGCTGGACCATAACCCCTGCACCACCACGAGTCTGGCAGTCTTTGGACTGCCAGACTGGTAATTGGGCCCAGAGAGGCTAGTAGCAAAAGCACACTGTCTACACTAAATGGCATCCCTGCCAAATGGCATGAAGACAAAATGGTGGCCTATAGCAAACACACACACTCACATACACACTGGCCACACAAATTGGCCACTTGGCCAGCAAACAAAGGAGACATGGCAAACAGAGAAGAAAACACAATCAATAATTCAGGAAATGCGAACAACTACAATTTTGCCAACTTTAAAAATTCCGTATCCACAATCATCCCAAGGCATCAAAAATTAGCCCACCAAAATATACTTTAACACTTTGCATAAAAAAGGGAAGATACAAAAAAAACACATTTTGCCTTTTATCCATGGCCATCAATAAAACAAAAGGAGCCTAATTAGGATGTCGGTCAGTAAGCCTCTGACCTCTCATCGGAGGCTTACCAACTGACATGGTAGGTTTATATTCTGACCACCAAATTAAATTGTCGGCGGTGGGAGTGTAAACCGACCGGGGTAACCGACTGGGTTCCGATGGGCTCAAGGAGCCCGTCAGGCAGTCGGAAGCCGCTCATAATCCCTTAAGGACGGCGTTTCCTCCGTCTAGATTATGATGTCGGTTTCCAACAGCCTTCCCATGTCGGCCTTTCCAACATGGGAAGGCTATTGGAGAGCTACTTTGGGAATCCCTAGCAGGGCCCACTTGTCCCCTGGCCCTATGGTTGAGGCCCTGGGAGGTACCATAGTCACATCCCTGCACTGTGTGACAGGCACCATGAGGTGCCTGCCACACGGTGCAGGGTTGTGCAAAAACTTCCATTCTACAAAGGGAGCTTGTGCTGCGGGTGGTTTCGGACCGCCATACAAGCTCCCATTGTAAAATGGAAGTTTGAGACCGCACCATGTGCGGTCGCATCCTACTTCAGTATGCGGAACTGCCGACCTATGGTCGGGCAGTTAACTCACCGAAACGGTGTCGTCCGCCCGACATCCTAATGAGGCCCTAAATGTTTAAAAAAACACATATAGCACAGAAACATTTATTTAATATATATACCCAATGCCTATTGCTGGCTGGCCATGGCCCATGGGTAGACTAGGCCCCAGACAGTAAAATGAGCAAAGTAGTACAAAATTAACAAACAACACACAAGAAAATAGAGTCCTTCAGTCCTCCCATAAATGTGCAAACGTTTCCCCTTAGACAAAAGTGAATGGAAAATAGGCCCCTACTGCAACTCCAGGCTAGTCACAATCATATTTTAAAATTCAAGAAAAAAAAAATACTGGTGCATGCCCTCCGTCAAAAAGCAAACTTATCCAAAGTTATTTAAAGTACTTGATTTCTCACAAAAAATATCTTAAAATCCAATGGTATATATCTGCAGTAAGGATTGCAGACAAACCAAGTGATCCTTTCTCCTCAAAATCTAAATGAAAAGTGACCAAGGTATGGCCAAAACACTGAGAGGAGCCTTCTGGTTAGGAAGAGGACATTGGAGTCTATGTGGCACTTTCTTCCTGTAGAAAAAACAGTTAAATCTTTTCACACTAAAAAAACGACCTGAACTGTCCATTTAGATAGAGAACCTACTTGAAAATCTATTTTTGAGTTGATTTTGCTGCTTCTGGAGTAGAAAATCTATCGAAAAGCATCCCTGCTGACTGCGACAGCTCAGGGCTGCCTGTGTTTGAAAATGGCACTGGTAGGCTTCCTAACATCCAGAAATCGCACTAGGGAATGCCAAATCTTGCTCACGCTTGCCTGCTCACTTACTAGAGCTTTGCGCTATTCCTGGTGTCCCCATGTTAACCGAACAGGATAAAAAGTCTGGGGGGGAGGCAGGGTTTCTATTCTCACTCCAAATATAACCACATTGGGAACGTTTTGGAGTTTGGCTGGGTTAGATTTACTAATTCCACCCATATGTAACAACATTGCAGAAAGTGTTGGAATTGTCGAGGTCAGTTTCATCATTCACCACTGTGGAATGTGTTGGACTTAGCGTGGGGGTTCAGATTTACTATTCGCACTCTACACTCAACCACATTGGGGAAATTGTTGGACGTTTGGGGAATCGTACATTTACTATTCCCACTGCACACATAACAAATTGGGGAACATGTTGCACTTTTGAGGGGCTCAGATTTACAATTCATACTCAAAACCTAACCACATTGGGTAAAGTGTTGGATGTTGAGAGCGCCAGATTTACTATTCAAACTCCAAACCTACCCGTATTGGTGAAAGTATCTGACTTTTGGGGTGTTACATTTACTGTGTCCTCTCCACACATAAACACATTCCAGAAAGGGTTGGAATTTGGAGGGCTTCAGCCAGATTTAATATTCTCATTCTATGTGTAAACACATTGTGGAAAATGTTGGATTTATTGGGGGGTGGGTGAGATTTACTATTCCGACTCTAAATATAACCTCATTGAAGAAAGTGTTAGACTTTGGGCAGTTCAGGTTTACTATGCCAACTCCAAAACTTAACCATATTGTGCAAAGTGTTGGACGCTAGGGAGTGGGGGCTGATTTACTATTGCCAGTCCAACCATAATCACATTGGAGAAAGTATTGGACTTTGGGGCTCAGATTTACTATTCACACTTCAAATGTAACCACAGTGTGGAAAGTGTTCAACTTTGGGGGGAGAGGGCAGATTTACTTTTCAAGATCAACCACAATGGGGAAAGTGTTGGACCTTGGAGGGTTCAAATTTACTACTCCAACTCACATTTATTTTTGCAGTTCTTATGTAGCTCAAACTTGAGCCAAAGGTATTGGAGTGCTTTACATGAGCACTTGTTGCATTACACAGGGACATATCCATTTTTTCAAATTTTCTTTTTTAAGGCTTGTGGAGATTAAGTGATATGCTCAGAATCACAGGTTTTTTAGCCAACGCCAAAACTCAAAACAGGTACACCCCAGTTCCAAAGTCTGCAGCGCTGGCCATTGCATCAGATCCCTTCTCTATTGGGGTAAGTGTTGTCATTTGCGTGGGGGTGGGAGCGGTCAGAGTAACTATTCCCACTCCAAACCTCACCACATTGGGGAACATGTTGGACTTTGGGCAGGGGTCAGATTTACTATTTCCACTCCTCACGTATCAACTTTGTGAAAAGTGTTGGCCTATAGGGGGTCAGATTTACTATTCTCCACACTTAATTACATTGGAGAAAGAGGTAAACTTTGAGGGGTTCAAATGTAATATTTCCACCCCAAACTTACCCACATTAGAGAAAGTGTTGGACTTTGCAGGGGTTATATTTACTATTCACTCTCCACACATAATAACATTGGAGAAGGTGTTGGACTTTGGGAGGGACATATTTAGTATGCCCACTCCAGTCTTTACCACACTGGGGAAAGTGTTGAATGTTGAGGGATCATAATTAACTATGCCAAAAAACAGGAGACAAATATGCTACACCAGAGCTAATACCAAAACTAAAAAGTTATAATAAATTAATGAAAGTAAAATATAAATGTAATATAGAAAAAAAACACAAATATACAAAATTTAGTAAAACAAATCTAAACATAATCAAACTGTTAAACAATAATTAATATAATGTACAATTTAAAAAATACTTATTACAACACCATTATTCAAAATGAAAGCATAGAAATCAATTAAATACATTTAATTACAGAAAATATTTACAAGAAAAATCAATTGTTTTAAATACAAATCAACAAGAATTTAGAAGGGCAAAAAATTATTTTAAATAAAAGAATTATAAAAAGTTACATTATAAATATTCAAAAAAAGCTTTATAAAATCACATGTATTCATTAAAAAACAAAAACATATACATTTGATAGATTTAGCATTTGATAAATCACACAACAAAATGAGAAAAAATAACAAACATATGAAAAACAACATTTTTAAATTTACTCCCCACCCAAAATCCCACTCCTAACATTATAAAAAGATTTCAAATATTAAAAAAAAAATACAACATATTAGTCCCAAATAACATACAACAGACACACTTAAAAAAATTATATATATTAAAACTAGTTTTAAAAACCAGTGAAAAAAAGATATTCTAACCTGTGATATTCTGACACACAATATTTTTGACACACAATATTTAGGGCGCAATAGTTGATAAAAGACAATATTTTAGCAGAACACCTTCTTGGATATCAACAGGAGAATAATATACATGAACTACTGTGCTGGCTTGCAGCTGAATTATGTCAGTAACAATCTCTAACATACCATCTCTGTTAAGAGGAACAGCAGCTATGCATCTCTTTGTGACTAAGGCCTACATTATGATGCCGTTCAGGCGGACCACCGTCCGCTGTTGTGGCGGTCAGGAGACCACCCGACAAGCATGCAACGGTGTGACAGCCGCATTTCAGTATGTCTGCTGTGCTGGTGGTAGGAAAGTGCTCCGTACCAGGGTGGCCTATGCTGCGGCCAAGGAAAAGGGCCCCAGCACAAGCCGCCATGGCATGGAGCACCTCCTGCACATCCATGGACCATGTGCCATGCACCATGTAGTGCATGGAGGTGAGTGGGAACACCACATGTGCCCCCAGGGCCACTTTACTGTGGCCCACGATGGATGGGGCCCTGTTTGGGACCCCCCAAATCTGTTTCTGACAGCCTTGTCATGGCAGTCTTCACGCCATGAAAAGTCTGTCGGAAAGGGATATCGTAATGCCGACGGCGGTGCTGGCCCTGGCACCACCACCATTCTGGGATATGATGCCGACCGCTGCCCCGTTGGGATCCCTGATCCTAGTGGAGGTGGTGGTTTTCCCTCTGACAGATGTGGGCCCAACCGCCGGGATTGTAATCTGGCAGTCCAACTGAAGGGCTGTCGAAGTTCAGATTGCCACCAACGGCCTGTCGGTGTGCGGTCCAACTACCATCAGAATCAGCCCCTATGTTCTGCAACTTCCTGACCATTGCATACAGACTGATCAGCACACACTGTCTGCTGCAGTTGGGCACATGAATCACAAAAGCCTGAAATCCATACATCAGCTTTGTTCAGACAAATGATTACTAACTGGTGTGTTTAGGTTAAGGGAAATTGCTGTAGCCATAAAGCCTAAAGCAACTTTGACTTGTAACACAGAATCAGAATGACAAATCTATTGCAGAAAATGATGAAATTTTAAGAACTGCCTACAAACTAAAATCCTTAGAGCTGGAATTGTCATTTCTTTGAAGCCATAAATATTCCCAGCCATGCAGAAATGCTTGTGATAAACGTTATTTTGCAGTTAGTGTAAAAATCTAATTCAGTCGTGAAAGTAGATATTCAATTACCTCAGTGGAAAAGTAATTTTGGAAATCATACTTTGTACTGATTTGTACTACTTGAGAGTTTGCCTCACTGCTCTGCTTGGAGACTGAATGCACCTCTCGGGCTGGGTGTAAATGGCCCTCAGCCTGGAAGACAATGGCTTAGGCTCTGACAGCAGTGTATAAAAGCCTTGTTATCATACCATAAAATAACAGAAATATAACATGTGGCGTAAAGCAGTACTTAGGACAAACTTGAACAAGGGTCAGTAGCTATCTGCAGAAAACTAGGTAGAGCAACTTATCTAAGTCAAACACTGAGGGGCATATTAGCAAGAACGGCGTTAAAATTATCACCGCTTTAGCGGCAGGAAACTGCTGCTAAAGCGGCGATAATGGGCTTGATAATATGCCCTGGAGAATTCCAATAGAAGCCCATGTTCTGGTGTGATCCTGGGCTTCTATTGGAATTCTCAAGGGCATATTATCAAGCCCATTATCATCGCTTTAGCGGCAGTTTCCTGCCGCTAAAGCGGCGATAATTTTAATGCCGTTCTTGCTAATATGCCCCAACGTTCTTAGGACTAGAGTAAAAGCAACTTTAGCTGTCTTTCTATCCTCTTATTTTACAAAATAAATCATAAAAAATACACACATACAGAGGTGCTTTCAATCAATGCTCTTTATCCATTGGCTTGTCCAAATGTGATTATTATGCTTCCTCCCACCACAGTGCTCACTATGGTGAAATGAGTTAGTCCACTTCAATCATTGGCCTTCACTTCAACTGCATGTTACAGTGGCACATATCCACCTAACATATAATCCACCAAGGTTAGATATTTGAAGAGATTTGTATTTACAAGTGACGTAAAGTACCTATGTTTAGTATGATGTCATCACACTCCTACATAACAATCAAAACATTTGTTGAAAGCTGCAAAATGTACCTCTCATCATAATCCACATTTGGCATATTTAATTAGCCATAAAAAATAAGTCACAATCATTAGTGTAGCAAAAAGTGTAAATGCAAATTTATATTTTGAAGCCACTCCCCTCAGCTTTGTAATGAACATTTTAAGCAATTGCACTTGACTCAAGAGGGACGTTTAGTAGCGACTCGAAGTACTACAGCTTTCTGAAGACTACAAGCAGTTCGAATCTGCAGAAATCATCTCAGTGCCTGTGCTTTTGCAACTCACAGGCTTTTCAACCGCAAAACAGTTTTGTACATCATAAACGTTATTAACATGTACGCACACGTTCACATGCGAATTTTTTGTTGCTAAATAATACATGTCTATTGTTTGACACATCAATGGCATGCATTTCATCAAACTCAGGGCGAAGAAAGGATACGCAGGCCCATCAGGATCTGAACCTGTGATCAACAAAAATCATTGCAGTGAATGCATTAGTCCACTGAGTCATCAGACCAAAGTATGGTTGGTATCATGTAGCAATGCTAATAAAATTATATTTATTGTCATCTTGTAAGTAGCATCTATGGTTGGCCTCGAATGACCCAGATATCACACTCAGTAGGTCTCTTTCAGAGACTTGGTAGACATCCCTAGCTAAGCTAGAAAAATTATACATCCAGTGGAAATAATCATTCAAAGTCAAACTGCTTGTCTTCTGACTTTCCTGCAGCTGCTTCACAATCATGTATAAAAGACAGTGGCGGCTCGCAGTGGGAGTGCTGCGGGGCGGAGAGGCGGGGGAGGGGCAAGGTGGGGGGGTAGTGGAGTCGGACATATGACGGGCAGAAGTAAAGTAGGTAAATAAATAAATAAAACTATTTACCTTACGCGCGCTGCATCGCCAACTCGGCGATGCAGCGCACGCAAGGTAAATAGTTTTATTTATTTATTTACCTACTTTACTCGTGGACATCGTATGTCCGACTCCACTACCCCCCCACCCTGACTCTCCCCCACCCCGCAGCACTCCCACTGCGAGCCGCCACTGATAAAAGAGGTTAAGAACACCGCACCAATGAGCTGGGTTATATTGTTGTCCAGAGGCCCGTTTATCCCTCTATGTATTTATGATTTTCTATGGAACAGTGTACCATCCCACTGCTGCAGAGTGTGCCCATAGTTAGAAGGGAACTGGAAACACAGAAAACGTACTTAAGTTCACGCCATTTTAGCATATTAATTTCAGCCAGTCAACCAGACATTACTGAAAAGCTAGAGTATTTGTAGCCACTAGGTAATAGTAATGCAGGTCTGATGAGCACAGAGCACAGAGCCTCAGCATCAGAGCATTGGGGTAGAACAGTCTTTACCGAAACTGGACCAGTAAAACCGGCGAGGATAACTCAGTGTCATCATGAATCTGTTGCAGAGAAGTTGAACGTCACCATTTCTTATCCTAGAGGGACGGCTTATTTTTGCAGCTGTTCTAGAGTTGATACAGTGACAACCAAGCCTGTTACTAATAGGTGTTAAGAAATCTCAGAAGGTGTTGGTGTCTTGTGGATTGTTACCTGCCTTGTTATGTTGGCCTAGGCCTGGCTGCCATGCTGCTTTTCTTTGCGCACGTTACACTGAGCCGGGCCTCCCTCGCCCTTTGCTCGTGCCAAGTTCTTTTGCACTGTCTGCATTTTCTGTTGTTCACCTTTTTGGGCTCAGTCTGCACAAACATGTACAAGGTCGCATAACAATGTATTTTGGTTCTTCCTGATATGGCCAGTCTCGCGCACCCAGACATAACATTAGGTGCAATTGCCATGAAGAATTTGGTGTGCTTTTAATACTGTGGTTTACTAGCGCTTAGGGCACTTGGAGAAATCTCTTTCAGTGAGAAGAGCTATGATGTCCTGCTGATGTAATTCTGCATCTAGAGACTGAGGTATGGGGGTTCGCTAGTCAAAGCCCAGAGGTCTTCTATTATTATAATGAACTATCTTACTGCAAGGGAGGGTGGTAATGTTATTTATACGTTTATCCACTGAGCTCTGAGATGCTTTCCCCGTTTGTATTCTATGGAATTGTAACCATGCTGCTGATATTAGTCATATGTATTATGCTATTAGTACTGACACGTGTACTGTATATTAGAGCACGTAAGTTGGAATAAACATTTTAACCTACCCAGTGTCTCTTTCTACGCACCTTGTGGACAAGTACGAGTGAGTGACGAAAGAGTGTTCTTGCTTCTGCGAGTCCTGAGATAAAGATACCGTGTTCTGGGTTGTCTAATCATTGGTACTTGGGTGCTAATGGGATGCTAAGCTAGTTGGGTTGGAGTTTTTGGGTGCTACGGTATATGGTGGCAAACCACTGTATTCCGGGGTCCCATTTTCCTGTGCATAGCTCTGTGTATGTGCAGAAACCTTATGACATTGGCTAGTAGATTATTAGTAGAGGCAAGTATGCACCTACCAGTAGCAATAAGGCCACTAATGCAATAAATGATTGCCTTGCTCAACCCTTGGTAGCTCGCAACGAGCAGGCAGGCTTAACTTAGGAGACAGGTGTGTATAGCATTTAAAAACACAAATACATCAAATGCACAACATACAATAATAATCCAACACCAATCAATAAAAATAGGAAATATTTTTATCTTTAAAAATGACAAAACTCTAATGTAGGGTACTAGAGATATGAATATTTAAAGACAAAACACTTTTTAGTGCTTAAAAACGAATAGCGCTAAATTGGGACATCTGGTCACGCTTGACTGGGACACAGTCAAAGTTTGAGGTTGACCACGATGGAGCCCTGGTCGGATACACTAAGCGGTAGGCCTTGGTCAAAATGTTACCTTCGCACTTAGAAACTTTTCTGGAGGATTTTCTCTTGAGCGGGCATCTCCACCAGGCCGGATTCGAACTGCTTCATTGGCTTAGTTCAGCAGGGGCCCACATTGAACTCCTGGAAGTCTTGAGCTCCGGAGTTTTTAGCAGGACAAACCTCAAATCCAGGCCCGGTCACGGTTCAACATAGTTGGCTTGACTGTCGATGTCGGGGTCAATCACCTTATAGAGCTTTTTCACAAAAGTTCTGAAAAGTTCTCTCAGCTTCAGGTGGTGCTGCCTGAAGTACCTTTTGGGGGTTCAATGTGCCCACAAACAAAATCCAAAGTTCCATAGTCTCCCAGTTACTCCGTGGAAGTTGGGACTACAGTTCCCACAATGCACCTGGCTAAATCCTTTAAAGTCCAGCTGAAAGTGGTCAGCAGGGTTCTTCTTGCTGGAGATGATGCAGGTGGAGCTCTTTTAAGCCGTTGCTTTCAGAGAGTCCACTCCTTCTCTTTTTAAAGCGAGGCAAAGTCCTTAGGGCAACAGTTCCTTAGTATAGAGCAGGTGCAGACATTCAGAGTGCAGTCTCTTACTGCTTGCCAGGGTTACAGCAGGGCAGTCCTTCTCCTTCTTGTAATTTGTGGCAGCAGATCCTAGTTGCTATGCAGCTTTCCCATATTTATCCAGTGTTCTGGGGCAACAAGCGGGGGGCACCCCTGACAAATGGAGTACAGGGTGCCTCCCAAAAGTATGACAGCTTCCTCCAAAGTATGGCACATTCTTGTCCCACAGAGCCCTGCACTTTAAAATTCGAGATGGGGAATCTTTTTCCTTGGGGTTAAGATCTGGTTAAAACAACCTACTGGCATGGCCCAGTTCCCTTAACACTCCCATTCCAGACCTCCTTCAAATTCCATTCATTGGGGCTCTCATCTGGCTGTGAGATACAGGAGGAGGGGGTAGGCCTGGCTTGCAGCTTTACTGTCCTACTCTCTTTGAAGTTCAGTTTGTTTACCCATCTCCCTTCCTGGCCTGTTCTCTGCAGCTGCAGATCTCCCCCACCAGATAACCTCTGTCTTTATGCAGGCCACTTATCACTATCATCAAAGCGCTTTGGCTTGGCCTGGCAAGACTGGCCAATCAGGTGTGGCTGCTAGAAGGCTGGATTTTGGCTCACAGAAAAGAACATTCTATAACTTATTTTCTGTACTAGTTATAATAAATTAAACAGTGGCAATTTGTTGGAGTTTTCATTACCAATCTTATAAGTCCTTGAAATGAATCACTGACTAAATATCGAAGGTCACAATATCGACCTACAAAAATATCGCAGCAAAAATATCGAAGACAAGAATATCGACATCCTATCTACAATAAGGTAAGTACAAAAATATCGAAAAAAAAATATCGATGTCAAAAATATTGTTGTTAAAAATATCGTTTTTAATTTAAGTTAAAAAAATGTTGTAAAATAAAGTAAATAATACATATAATTAAAAGAAACATAGTTAAAAATATTTTACAATACTTAAAATTATAATATATATAATTTGAAAATACATTAAACATATACATTTAATATATAATGTATATATACTTACTTATTAATATGTTTTAATATTTATTTTAATAACTTATAAATTGTTGAATTTATTTTTATAAATTATAAATACATCTATACACATAAAACAATAATATAAAAAAAATTAAATAAATATATGTAACAAATTTTAAAAAATGTACATTATTTTAAATCTTTAAAAAAAAATGATACAGTACATTAGCTAAAAAAATCCCCAAAATTAGATAGCGGAGGAAATTAAGGGGCCCATTAGGATGGCGGGCGGAAGCACCACCGCCGTGCTGGCGGATGCAAAAAACAAGAGTTGCCGTCCGCCCGCCGCAGCCCACACGCCCGCCCAATTAGGATGTGAAAAGACAGCCAAACACCGCCCGTAAGCCAGCGACGCCGTCCGCCATCAAAGTGCGCCCGTACACGTAGCGGCGCCGCCCAATGGAGACACACCGCCCGACGAAATCACGTACCGCCCGGCGTACAAATTACGATGCCACAACCAAAAAGCTCCCACGGCTAAGAGACACCGCACGAGATACCAAGGCGGAAACCCGACCGCACAGTACGGATACCAAAGAGGCGGACCCCCAGAGCATGAATCCAGCACTGCAGGCCCTCCCCATGCTCTACCTGATGCAGAACCTAGGAGTCAATGCACCGCGGAGACGCAGGTAGGCAGACACACAACAAGGGCACGCAAACACCGCACGCAGTGCAAGTGCGGTAAAACTGTACATGGCCCCCCCCAGACACCCCTGCGTGGACGCGACACATCCACCACTGCACCCACAAATGTCACACCGGGCAAATTGTAACAACTCGCAACAACCGGGGACACACCACCTGGGACCAGGAACTAACGTCCCCGTCACGGCCCGCAGCGCAGCGGCGACGACGCAGCCACACATGCGCACAACGCATAGGCCAACGGCAGTGCCAAGTATGCGCCGCACACAAACAACACAGGGTCACAACCAAACACCACACACACCAGCCCCACCCAGAATGCACATGTCACGTGACAGTCCTGCCACAGTCATGTCGCCAACCGGCAATTCACTGTTGCCAACCTGACGGCACACAACTGACCCGAACATGTCAGTGATGTCACGCCAAATTAGGACACACCCCTGTGTGCAAAACATGGCGAATCACACAGTGGCGGCAACATCACCCAGCAGAATATGGACCCCGTCGGCAAAAGGTACGCCAGTACCACACAGAAACACCGATACCACCCTGCACCCAATACCAAGACATGCAATACGTAACATCAAAGATCCCGGGGGACCGACAACAGGTGGCTCCAATTACAACACCCACACACAAGGCCCAACGTATAGCGGAAACGCAGCGTGCCGCCCACACACGGGAGAGGAGATAGCACTGAATGGCCTACCATACCCACACCGAAACCACAGCTCAACTATTCAAGCAGGACAACACAGTCATTATTCCAAAAAAGCCCAACACAGGCATGCAGAGGGAACCGTCCACTGGGCAGATAGCGCATAACACGAAAGAACATTCCGAAGGGAAAAAGAAATGATACCACTCCCCCATGTGGTTCACATGCAAGTTATCGGGAAGGAGTCAGACACCACTGACCTTGACCATTCACAGAAGCATGTGGGATGAGGGCCCGTGTCCTTCGCACAAGCTACTATAACCCAAGCCCTGCCTCCCTACGACCATAACAGAATTCCCAGCAACGTCGGAGGTTGCACTCTGCAGACTGCACAGACAGCCGGAGCACGCCATCACATCGCCCATCAGCAAAATGGCACTTGCACCACACCTACCCAACTACGCCGGACAGATGAAGCTGTACAAACATTACCTGATACAGATATTGGGATGTGAAAATCTGGCCTTGCTGAACGTAAGTTACCGACTAACTTACCGCATCGCATTGTTCAGCTGCGTCATCCCCGTCTTCTACTGTCGGAGGTGTCCTTTCCACTATCCTGTGGATTTATGTCTCTCCAACCCTGCATGTCCAATGGCGGACCTGGTACAACTGTTCAACCCCCTGGACGTCCACGACAGGGTCTGTTCAGCCTATGGGGGCATGGCGTATGTGGCTGCAATCGGACCCACACTGCAATGGGACCACTGTGCCTCCACACGACGGATTCTGGATCACAGTTTCATCGAATGTCATCCAACATGTCCCATCATGCTCCTACAAGGGACAACTTACGACCAACACCTTGACAGCCACCATCCGCTACATTGGATGGCATCCATGTTTACCACCAATGCCATGGAAGGCCTGCTGGAAGGTATCGCATTCCTGACAACCTGTCAATTCGTCGGGCCCCGACGCAACACCCCCAATTGAACAATGATGTCCACACCGTACCCATGCCTGGCATCCGCACGGACTGAGCAGTCACCAGTACAACAACTATACCACACAACCTGCAACTAACACCACACCATCAACTACACTGCCATGACATCGGATATTTTCGGGACATGCACTCTGTACCTCATCACATCCAGTAACTCTGCATGAACAGGGGGAGGCAGAGGCATGGGATTTGTGTATGGCAACCACATGGACATAACTGCACGTACAACTATGCCATAATATGTATCCTGCGCCCATGAACATATGCACCGGTCAGTGGACAGTAATCGGTCGGCTGTAGTATGTGAGAGCTGTCACCTCACCTCCCTCTGAACTTCCGTGCCAGGACATTTGCATGGACAACAAGTGCATCCCCCCACAACATTACCCCAGTGACTGTGTCATGTCCAGTAGCCACCACATTGCAACAACAAGTGAGACGCTGTTGCATGCACGTAAGCCCATGCCCTGATGTCACCTCCACGCACGTGTGTATGAGTAACCATAGCAGCAAACCTGTAACATGGAACTGAGATGTACTGTGCCCATGATGTCAAGCGGTCTGGTAGGCGAAATGTATACTGTCTGTGTCAAAGTTAGCAGCTCCACAGTGATTAGCAAATGTACATTAGCACAGCAACGGCTAAGCAGTTGTAACTCTGAAGCACACATCCCACAGTCAACAACTAATGACATGTACCCCTACACCCTATGCTATGTGTAATCATGCTGAGTATATCCTCCACATGCATTTCGCTGCCAGTAGTGTCCACTATACTGCATCACAGAGGACATAAGTCCCAATACATGGCTTGAAGCAAAAATGTGTCTCTGCTGATTCATTTCACAAGTATGAATGAGAGAGGATGAGAGTGTGTGAAGTACACGTCAGTCGTGAGATGACCATGTAGTCCACTGTCATTGGATGTCAACGCAAATGAGTAGCCGCAACAGTGGCCACAGGGAAATACCACAGCTCGTGGAGCAGGACTTGTCACACTCTGAAGTCGCCCGAAAGATCATCACATTAACACTGACGGCCTGCTCACTACAAAGCACAGTCCTACACATGTTTACAATGACCCACACAGTCTGACCACACACTCAGCAACAAAAAGTGGGAGCCACGCTAAAGCATGCCACAGCAATGCCTGACAGAACACACACACGACATCAGAGTGGGTGGGCAGCACTGCACAGTGAGCAAGAACTGCTGAAATGCTGACATGCACAATTGGACTAGACACAATCTTGACAGTCACACACCCTGCACACACACAACGTCTGAACCATAACAAGTAGGAGTCAGCCTGAACTGCAAGGACACACCCACACACCGCATACTGTGCAACATACAACACACCCATCACATCATATCCAAAGACCTCAGCACGGTAACAAACATCCACCATGTCCCGGGGTGACATATGTGTGCAGTCGACAGGGACACGACACACACATACACACCAACGCTACCACAATCACACACCACACACCACCACCTCCCAAATGCACACATTGAAAGTAAGCCATGTGCCCAGTCACAATATCCATCACAGCCACCACTGTCTCAGAAGGGGATGGGTTAGTGTGCCCACCAATCTAACAGGATGCCAGTACGAATCGGTGCTGTGTGTGTGCTACGGGACAGTTGCAGGTCCGGCCCTGAGAGAGTAGCACAACTGTGGATGACACACATGTGTCATGTGAAGCGGGAGTTACGCTTGGCTCAGGTGGGTGGGTGTGACGGGTAGGTGCGCACATGCAATGTTGAAACACGCTGTGTTGGGAGGATTCCGGAACAGTACATTGCTGCTCTCCTGGGAATTTGTAAAGACCACCTGTCTGGGGATGAATGTGAACTCGTGTGTGCACAACAGGCGGGCACACGATCAATGCTGCATCAGGTGTAGATGTCAGCCCACCCTCCGTGGACATGCTGGATACTGCTGTGCGTCCGCCAGGCCCTTGCCAAGGCACTCACATCCCCTGTCGACCAGGTGTATCCCCAACATTGTCCACCTGCACAGGCAATCCAGGGCACGGGATGGCAGTGGAGCATGGTGGGTGAGATGTCATGGCGCGCTCCTCCTGGACACATCACGCAGGCAACACATCCTCAATTAGTAGTATGGCACAAGTCTAATGGAAGTAGTGGGGGGACGCACACATCACGAGCAGGAGTGACGTCACGGAAGGTGGCTCGCACCATCTCACTCATTGCCTATATCCCCACACACGTTACATGCCATTGCAACAGAGAAGCCAGCGCGTGCATGAGCAGCTCCAAGCTCGCCCCAGAGAGGCCAAAGAGTGAATGTGTGGGTCCATGAGCTCCAGTTGGACGCGGCCTGGGCCGCTAGGGCAGCTACAGCCTCTGTGTGTTGCAGGTGGTGTATCCGGACTGCGGAGCCTGTCATGCATTGTCAATGTTGCCCGGGTGTCGAGTCGGGGCACCACGCAGGTGGACGGCGTCCCGCCACTTATTATGCCGCGAGACAGACCACTTGTTCAACTGGACCCACACATACACTCCTTGGCCTCCCTGGGTCGAGCATGGAGCTGCTTGTGCATGCGCTGGCTTACCAGGTGCAAACGCATATTTATGTGAGCGAGGGGAGGCCATGAGGACAGGGTAAAATATGACTGTCTGACTTCCAGTCAGTTCAAGGAATGACCCTGATGTGGACATGAAAAGACGTGTCTCGTGTGTATTGCAACTAGTAGATAAGCCGATGAACTTTCCATGTCTTGCATGTAGCCCCGCACCTAGCCCCGCCCACTCTACACATTAAAATGAGTACCAGCACCACATCCTTCCCATTCGAAGCACTGACTGGGGGTGATAACCATTGGACAGTCTTGTGTAGTCCACCCACGCGTACATGTGGGCCCTCCATGATCCATGTCACCTGCGGCAAAGTGATGTCATGGGCATTGACGGAAGTGAGGAGAGCTGTCTGCCCCACGCACAGATGGCGCATCAGCTCAACAGACCCAGCACTGACGGCAGCAGGGGTCATATGTGCAGGGGCAGCTGTGCCTGGTGTGAAGGCACATGCATATAGACAGCACATCGACCAATGTGTAGTCTGCCCACAACTACTGTCCATTGTCAGGCGGACCTAGCAACAGATCACAAGGCAACACATCTGTGTTGGTGTACCCACTGTGACCAACACTGCGCAACAACCAACGTACTCGGCCTGCGCATGGCCCACCCCGCAACGGTGGTCACATTCAGTGGCACTATCTCACACACACATCCCTTTCACGAGGCATGGTGTGACCAATGTACAGGGCTGAGTTTGCGCTCATCCGGAGAGTGCTGAACAGGTGACACATGTAACCCACTAGTCATTCTGTGTTGTCACCTACTGGCATTGTGCAGTCAATGTGCAGGCCAGGCCTGCTGGGACTGAGAAGGGCAGCATGGCCCCAGCCTGACATTCACACGAGCAACAAGTGCACTGAGACCTGCATTGCCAATTGTCTGTGTCACTGGATGTCTGACATGTAGTTGCCATGTACCACCACTCGGGAGGGACAGACATGTCAAAGCGCCCGAGAGCTCACATACCCCTGCCACCTGCAGTCAGCATGGTGAGCAGTGCATGTCTGATCACCACAGGCTCTGACTCATAGTGCTGCGGATCAACGACATGTGTGTCCCCCACATGCACTCCCACACACACTGCAGTTGTCTCTCACACACAACTTACGCAAGGAATAGCCATGTGCAGTGTGCGTGGAGCTCGGAATCCAGGATCTCCAGCTCCTCGCTGGTGAGTGGACCTGGACATATCCTCAGAGTCATCCACGTGTAGGTGGAGGGGTGGCAGCAGCAGGTGTTGTTGAGGGGTGCCAGGCTGCAGTCCCAGGTAGCTGTGGTAATGCCGGTCTCACTCACACACTCACATAGCCCCCTGGGGCAGTTTCAGTGGGTCCAAGCTGCTGCAATTTGTGTACCATGTCTGCCAGCTTCAATTGCAGATGATGGCCTGCACCCAGCTGGCCCGGGACGCTTACCTCCATAGTGGAACACGCAGGGTGCAACCGCGAGGGTCATTGGAGTTGGCCGTAAGGGCCTGGCCCATGGCGGGTACAGTCCGCTGATGCCATGTGCACCACACAGTTTAATGTGCGCAATGCATCTGCAGGTGTGGCCATGATTTGTGTGTGGGTGCAGGTCCACAATGGACGGGGCCAGAACATGCTGTGTGCAGAGGCAGGGACGGCCAGTGGGCAGCCTCCACATGTCTGTTGGCATATCATCATGTACACATTGGCATGGGAGCATGGGATATGCATATGCACACACATGCCATCTTTCACTATGTACATCTGCCACGTGGCACGTGCAACGTTACGTGTCACTTGTGATGTGTATGTGCAATCACACAGCCGTGTTGGCATGGAGCTGTCAATGTGTACACCTGTCAATGTTTCTGGAGGTGTGATCCGTACAGTGCTGTACATAGGGTGCAGTAGGGACATCAATGACTGTCTCATATCCCCTCGTGCCACAGGTCCCACTTGTTTTGGCCGCTCAGCCTGTGTCCATAGCGTTGTCGGTGTGTGCCCTACACACCCGGCCCCGGAAGCAGTGTGATGCACAGCAGCTAGTCATGTTGCCGTGGTGTTGCAGCTTACCGAATATGCAGTCTGTTACCATCAGCATGCCTTACAAGTTGTTAAGGCCTAACTCCCCATGTGCATGCTCATAGCAATGGTGTGTGTCACTGCCCATTGCTATTGGTAGGGGACCTGTGTAAGTGTATTGTGGCTGTGCTGTCCCTACTTGTCAGCTGTTCTGTGATTCAATTGCTTGGTCAGTCATTTTTGTCATGTGTATGTGAAACTGCCATGTGGCGTGTTGCTTTGACATGTGTCCACTTCCATCTTTCCTAGGCGGAGACCAAACATACATCGCCCCTACCAATTGCTGTCAGCCATGGAGGATGTGGAGGTCATCCGTAAATATCGTCTGGACCGACCCACCCTGCATCGCCTATGTGCCTTGTTGGAACCCCACCTCCGTCCTCGCAGGGTGTATCCAACAGCATTCACCCCCACGGCTAAGGTGATGGCTGCACTGCATTTCTTCGCCACTGGGTCATTCCAACACACAGTGGGCAGTGGAGGTGGGATGTCCCAGCCCATGTTCAGCATGGTGCTGAGGGATGTACTGTCAGCCATGATGCTGTACAGGAACAGGTACATCAGATTCCCCAGGGCTCGTGAATTGGCGGCAGTGAAGGGTGATTTCTATGCCCTTGGACGGATCCCCCACGTCGTTGGTGCAATAGATTGCACCCATGTTGGCCTTGTTGCACCACAGGCCACTGAGCACCTCTACCGCAACCGGAAGCACACACACTCCCTGAATGTGCAAGTGGTGTGCCTTGCGGACATGGTAATATCACACGTGTGTGCGAAATTTCCAGGATCGGCACATGACGCGCACATCATGCGCAACAGCATCCTACCACGACTGATGACCAATCTGCAACATGACCGTGGCTGGATTGTTGGTGAGTATGTGGAGTAGTGTAGCGTGCTGGCTGTGCGATGCTGTCTTGTGTCCAGTTGGAATAGCAACGATTCTCTGTGTCCCTCACACCCAGGTGACTCTGCTTACCCGAATGGGCCCTGGCTGCTCAGCCCATTACGACATCCTCTGAGCCCAGCTGATGTCCGTTACAATGAGGCACATGGGAGGACCAGACGTGTGGTTGAGCGGACCTTTGGCCTCCTCAAGTCCAGGTTCAGATGCCTGGACCGCACCGGGGGCGCACTGGCGTACTCCCCACAGAAGGTGTGCCAGATAGTTGTGGCTTGCTGCATGCTGCACAATCTGGCTATTCGCAAGCAGATCCCCCTAATTGTGGATGACGGAGATCAACCAGGGCCCCAGCCTGCAGACCAGGACGGGTCAAGTGAAGAGGACAGTGGAGAGGAGGAAGCTGTGAATGTGCGTCAGCAGCTCATCGCCCGCTACTTCACTTGACGGTGAGTGTCCATGTACGACGGCTGATGTAGCTGTAGTTGTGCAGGTGTATGTGTGCTCTGTCACGGGGGCCTTTTGTTCACTGAGTGCTGTGTGTCAATGGTCCATGTCCAGGTTGGTATGCCACTGACAGTGGCTGTAGCATTGTGCCCTGTTGCTCTGTGAGATGTGTGTACATTGCTTGTAGTTGGTGACAAGTACTGTGTGATGAGTGTGTGACACACTCATTGAATGTACTCTTGTTCTGTTTTTCACCCCTAGGTCCCTACAGCCTCTCCTGTCCCATCGACATCCCACACAGCAGATGCATTTCTGCTCATGGTGGCGATTGCACATCGTTGAATAAACCCAGGACACATTAAGCAGATTGTGATCAAGGTGTATTTATTTACAGCGGTGACATGTGATTGTGTGCAAGGTGATGTCAAATGTGGTGCATGCTGTGACAACGAGTAGACGGTCATGGCTGCGTGATGGTCAAGGTGTACCCATGAAGTTCTATGTCCACAGTCCAACAGACACATGCCATTCACATGGCAGTGTGGGGTAGGATCGTATTCCAAGTCAATGCAGTAGGTGGTCAAGGTGGCTGGCTGACTCACTGGCGTTTGTCGCGTGCGAAGTCCTCTCTGGACACCTGTTTCCTCTTCGGACGGCCCCTTCCACGTTTGGGAGGGGGGTTGTGTTGGTGGGCTGCTGGTGGTGGCTGAGGAGTGCTCACTCGCTGTGGACGCAGGGGAACGCGATGCTGCACGACCCAGCGCCACAGCAGGTGGTGGCGGAGGTGGTGTTGCTGGCCTTGCTTGTGCCCTCCCCCCACCACCAGCTGGCCCATGAGGGCCACGATTTGGCCCATATGGGCGTCCATGGACCTCAACACCCCAAGGACCTCCCGCGTGTCGGTAGCCGACCTGGCCCATTCTCCTTGGGCCTCTTCATAGGCCCCAAGGACTCTGTCGATTTGCGGCAGGGCTTGGCTCCCAGGCACAGATGGCGTTGGCCTGACCCTGCTCCTCCTACCAGTACTGCTGCCACCGACCTGCCCACTAGCCACATTGCTCACCACGGTCCTCGCTCTGGCTCCCAGGGTGGACCCAGACGGCCGGGCCACCCCTTGCGCTGGTTGAGTGGTCAGGGATGGCGTGGTGGTGGTGGTGGTGGTGGTTGCGGCGGTGGTGGTGGCCGCAATGACCGTGGCAGCAGGGGTCTGTGACTGGTCAGCATCCCTGGATGATGGGTTGGTGGGTAGGAGGGGCCCTGGGGAGCGGGTGTGCCCTGCCACTCCAGATGGGCCTGCTGGGTGGTCCGTGTCCGGAGAGGTGTCCAGCTCCTCTACATCCGTGAGTCCGGGTCGGGGGCTTGCGGACTGGCTGTGCTGGCTGCTGTCACCCTCTCCGGCATCCAGCAGTTCGCCACCTGTGGGGAGAATGAGATGGGTCATTGTGTTGCACCTAGCAAAGTATGTATTGGTTGTCTGACATTCACAGTTCGTGCACTGTCGTGCACAGGTTTCCCAGAGGCGTGTGTGGATGTACGATGTGTGTATGCGTGGGCTAGGCAATGGGACTGTGTGATGTGGACATGTGGCATGGGACGGATTAGCAATGCCGATGGGTGTGTGTTGCTATGCTCCTACATTTTGTGGCTCGGGTGTATGCGGGCTCCAGAACCATCGACGATGTTGGGTTGAACTATGGTTTTGGGGTACAGATGGAACGCTTAGAAACGCAGATGGCACAAGGGGGTACAGCCCCTGGACGCTTTTGGCTTGGAATATGCTTTTGGGGTACGTACTGTGGGTGATGGGTGCAGGACGTGACATGTGTTCTGGCAACATGACAGTGCATAGACTAAGGTGTGTGTCTGTCTAACATGCCCGGCATATCTGCTGCCTGTTATCATTCATGGACATTACATTGGTAGCATTGTTGTGAGTTCGTGCTTGTTGTGTGCCACACGACGTATTGCAGATGGGCCAATTCCTTGGTGTGCGTGCTGCACTCGTACATGTGCATCAATGCAGTGCTCTTGGGGTGTTGACTATATTATGTGTGTTGTTACTCGCAGTGTGACGTGCGCTTCAGTCACTGCAGGCACATGATTTGTCATGGGCAGGTATCTTTGCATGACTACTGTATGAGGGACAGCTGTTCGGATGACATACCTCTCATGACACTGGGGCTGACAGATGCGATGGATGATATGTTGAATGTGCATTGTGTACCTGTGTGTTTCATGGGTCCAGTTGTTTCTGTGTGCAATATTGTGGTTCCACGCTGTTACTTCTAGTAAGGTTTGTCTTACATGGGCATTGTTGTACGATGTGTGAGTGACAGGCAGTGAGGACTACATGGACAAGACTTAGATGGTGTTGCTGATGTGTGTGATGGGTGGCACAGTGCCTGCCGTGTGGGTCTGTACTCCAGTGGGACTTGTGCATGCAGACGTGGCTCCTTAGGTGTTGCTGTATCTGTGATGGGTAATGTGGGGTATGACTCTGTAATACATGTCCGTGTGCACATTGGTCACATGATTGTGACAGGGAGCAGTGCTGCGTGTTCCTCTGCTACGTGACATGTCCCATGTGTCAGTCGTAGTACAGTCCTCATGCCTACAGACACCCCGCCCTATACAGTTTCCCACCTACAGGTTGTTTTTGAGTGCGCAATGCAATGGATGCCACATGGTTATGGGCGGGAGGGGTGCTCCATGTTGCTGGTCTGTGGGAGTGGGGGCGGTGTTGTGAGTTGTGGTGATGGCTTGACACCCACAGACACCCCTGCATGTGGGGTGAGATGTCTACCTGTCGGCTGCAGGTGTGCACTGCAGTGGCTGTCACATGGGTGTGGGGGTGCTCCACCTTGCTGCGCTGTGGGACTGGGGGCCTGGTAGGTGTTGTACTTCAGCTGTCCCCCCACCGACCCACTGCCTTTGTGTTGCGGCTACTTACCTGTTACTTGTCGGTTAGTGCAGCTATGGCTGACACATGGGTGTGGGGAGTGCTCCTTCTGGCGCTTCTGGAGTACAAGGGGACCTGGTGGGAGTTGCGGTGCTGGCTAACTGTACACATGCCCCCATGGTTTTGTTAGTTGGTTGGTTTGGGCTGAGTGTGTGGTTGTGTCTGTTGCATGTGTGAGTGTTGTCTTGTGTATTGTGTACTGGACATGGGGGTGTTTGTCCCTAGGAGCTATGGCATTGTGGTAGTGCATGTGAGTACATAGCGGTTTGCTGGTATACGTTTGTTTGTACTTACCAGCCTCCACTCCCCCTGGTAATCCGGTGAGGATCTCCGGATGTATGATGACTCGCACCTTCTCCTCCCACGCCTTGAAGGTCTTGAATAGCGCGGGATTACCTCCGCCAGTCCTGGCAGCCAGCTCACGATTCTTGGTCTCCTTCTTCTTGACCACGCTTTTCAGGTCGTTCCACCTTTTGTTGATTTCGCCTCTGTTGCGTGGCACGTTCCCGACTGCATTGACCTGGTCTACGATCCTGCTCCACAACCGGTTTCTGGTGGATAGTGGTGTCTGTTGGACCTGGTTGCCATAGATTTGTGGGTGCACCTTGACGATCTCGTCGACCATGACCGTCAGCTCAGTGGAAGTGAACTTGGGCATTCTGTGTGAGCCATGGTGTGTGTTTTGGTGTTTGTGGTGCTGGTGCTGGTGCGGTGTGTGGTGTGTGATGTGCAGGGGGTTTGTGGGTCAGGTGTTTGGTGGTGGTGGTGATGGGTGTGATAGGTGCGTGTCTGTGGTGTGCTGCTGTCCTTTCTGTCTCGCTGTGTTGTGTGCTCTCGTCCTCAGTTTGTAATGTTGCAAGGGGTTGTGGTCTGTGAAGGGGCTGGTTTTGTACTTACCTATGTGGGTGTGTCATGGTGGTCTGTTGTTTTCAGGTGTGTTGTGGCTGGTGTTCTGGGATTTGTAGTTGATTTGTTTGTCCAGGGGGGGTGTTTCCGAGATGTGTACTGTGTTTGGGTATTTGTGCGTGGGTTGCTGTGTGGACTTGTTGGCCATGTTGTGTGTGTTTGTTTTTGTCCGCGGGTGATTTCTGTGCAGGGCCGTGGCCGCCAGTGCTTCCGCCGTGTACATTTTGGTCACTGTTGTTTACGCTGGCGGGCGGTGTTTTTGTGTATTTTCCGCGCTCATGTCTGTGCGATCCTAATTTCACGGCCGGTGTCTCGGTCGTCAGTGCGGGCGGTTTTGGGTTGTCGTGCGTTTTTCCGGCGGATGGACTTGGACTCGGACATGGGCGGGCGCTATTTTTTGTTTATTTTCCGCCGCCTGCTGTTTTCGGCTCGCGGCATCGTGATTGCTCGGTCGGTATTCAGACGGTGTAGGCGGGCGGAATTGTACCGCTATGGTAGATGGGGGATTTTTTACCGTCCGACATCGTAATGGACACCTAAATTACTATTCCCACTCCAGTGAGTGCAAAAGTAGGGAAAGTGTTGGATAGCGTAGGGGTAAAAATTACTATTCCCACTCCAGTGAGTGCAACAGTAGGGGAAAGTGTTGGATAGCGTAGGGGTTAAAATTACTATTCCCACTCCAGTGAGTGCTACAGTAGGGAAAGTGTTGGATAGCGTAGGGGTAAAATTACTATTCCCACTCCAGTAAGTACAACAGTAGGGAAAGTGTTGGATAGCGTAGGGGTAAAATTACTATTTCCACTCCAGTGAGTGCAACAGTAGGGAAAGTGTTGGATAGCGTAGGGGTTAAAATACCATTCCCACTCCAGTGAGTGCAACAGTAGGGAAAGTGTTGGATAGCGTAGGGGTGAAAATTACTATTCCCACTCCAGTGAGTACAACAGTAGGGAAAGTGTTGGATAGCGTAGGGGTAAAAATTACTATTCCCACTCCAGTGAGTACAACAGTAGGGAAAGTGTTGGATAGCGTAGGGGTAAAAATTACTATTCCCACTCCAGTCAGTGCAACAGTAGGGAAATTGTAGGATCGCGTAGGGGTTAAATTAACATACTTATAATTTTTTTTTAAATAAATAACATATTCATAAATATTTAACCAAATAATTATTAATAAATACCTATTAAATTAAATTAATATTTACTTAAATAACATTAAATTACTTCCCACCCTATTCCCCTATAAACACACAATGCGCTCCACATAAAAAAATAACACCGTTAATTTAATGATCAATTAATCAATTAATACAAATTAATTACCGATTAATAATTAATTAACAATAAATTAATTAACAATAATAAATAAAAATAATAAATTAATTATCATTAATATAATTTTTAATTAACCAATTAATAAAAAATTAGTTACCAATTAATAATTAATTAACAATAAATTAATAATCAATAACAATAAATATACACATATTAACTAATTAATTATATTTAAATTACTTCCCACCCTATTCCCCTATACACCCACAACCCGCGACACATTAAAATAACATACTTAATTTAATTAACAATTAATCAATGAATTAAAATTAATTACCAATTAATAATTAATTTACAATAAATTAATTAACAATAACAATAAATACAAATTAATAATAAATTCCAATAGAAGCCCATGTTCTGGTGTGATCCTGGGCTTCTATTGGAATTCTCAAGGGCATATTATCAAGCCCATTATCGCTGCTTTAGCGGCAGTTTCCTGCCGCTAAAACGGTGATAATTTTAACGCCGTTCTTGCTAATATGCCCCAACGTTCTTAGGACTAGAGTAAAAGCAACTTTAGCTGTCTTTCTATCCTCATATTTTACAAAATAAATCGTAAAAAATACACACATACAGAGGTGCTTTCAATCTATGCTCTTTATCCATTGGCTTGTCCAAATGTGATTATTATACTTCCTCCCACCACAGTGCTCACTATGGTGAAATGAGTTAGTCCACTTCAATCATTGGCCTTCACTTCAACTGCATGTTACAGTGGCACATATCCACCTAAAATATAATCCACCAAGGTTAGAAATTTGAAGAGATTTTGTTTAGTATGATGTCATCACACTCCTACATAACAATCAAAACATTTGTTGAAAGCTGCAAAATGTACCTCTCATCATAATCCACATTTGGCATATTTAATTAGCCATAAAAAATAAGTCACAATCATTAGTGTAGCAAAAAGTGTAAATGCAAATTTATATTTTGAAGCCACTCCCCTCAGCTTTGTAATGAACATTTTAAGCAATTGCACTTGACTCAAGAGGGACGTTTAGTAGCGACTCGAAGTACTACAGCTTTCTGAAGACTACAAGCAGTTCGAATCTGCAGAAATCATCTCAGTGCCTGTGCTTTTGCAACTCACAGGCTTTTCAACCGCAAAACAGTTTTGTACATCATAAACGTTATTAACATGTACGCACACGTTCACATGCAAATTTTTTGGTGCTAAATAATACATGTCTATTGTTTGACACATCAATGGCATGCATTTCATCAAACTCAGGGCGAAGAAAGGCTACGCAGGCCCATCAGGATATGAACCTTTGATCAACAAAAATCATTGCAGTGAATGCATTAGTCCACTGAGTCATCAGACCAAAGTATGGTTGGTATCATGTAGCAATGCTAATAAAATTATAGTTATTGTCATCTTGCAAGTAGCATCTATGGTTGGCCTCGAATGACCCAGATATCACACTCAGTAGGTCTCTTTCAGAGACTTGGTAGACATCCCTAGCTAAGCTAGAAAAATTATACATCCAGTGGAAATAATCATTCAAAGTCAAACTGCTTGTCTTCTGACTTTCCTGCAGCTGCTTCACAATCATGTATAAAAGACAGTGGCGGCTCGCAGTGGGAGTGCTGCGGGGCGGAGGGGAGGGGCAAGGTGGGGGGGTAGTGGAGTCGGACATACGACGGGCAGAAGTAAAGTAGGTAAATAAATAAATAAAACTATTTACCTTACGCGCGCTGCATCGCCAACTCGGCGATGCAGCGCACGCAAGGTAAATAGTTTTATTTATTTATTTACCTACTTTACTCGTGGACATCGTATGTCCGACTCCACTACCCCCCCACCCTGACTCTCCCCCGCCCCGTGGCCCCGCAGCACTCCCACTGCAAGCCGCCACTGATGAAAGAGGTTAAGAACACCGCACCAATGAGCTGGGTTATATTGTTGTGCAGAGGCCCGTTTATCCCTCTATGTATTTATGATTTTCTATGGAACAGTTTACCATCCCACTGCTGCAGAGTGTGCCCATAGTTAGAAGGGAACTGGAAACACAGAAAACGTACTTAAGTTCACGTCATTTTAGCATATAAATTTCAGCCAGTCAGCCAGACATTACTGAAAAGCTAGAGTATTTGTAGCCACTAGGTAATAGTAATGCAGGTCTGATGAGCACAGAGCACAGAGCCTCAGCATCCGAGCATTGGGTAGAACAGTCTTTACCGAAACTGGACCAGTAAAACCGGCGAGGATAACTCAGTGTTATCATGAATCTGTTGCAGAGAAGTTGAACGTCACCATTTCTTATCCTAGAGGGACGGCTTATTTTTGCAGCTGTTCTAGAGTTGATACAGTGACAACCAAGCCTGTTACTAAATGTGTTAGGTGTTAAGAAATCTCGGTAGGTGTTGGCTAGTAGATTATTAGTAGAGGCAAGTATGCACCTACCAGTAGCAATAAGGCCACTAATGCAATAAATGATTCCCTTGCTCAACCCTTGGTAGCTCGCAATGAGCAGGCAGGCTTAACTTAGGAGACAGGTGTGTATAGCATTTAAAAACACAAATACATCAAATGCACAACATACAATAATAATCCAACACCAATCAATAAAAATAGGAAATATTTTTATCTTTAAAATGACAAAACTCTAATGTAGGGTACTAGAGATATGAATAATTAAAGACGAAACACTTTTTAGTGCTTAAAAACGAATAGCGCTAAATTGGGACATCTGGTCACGCTTGACTGGGACACAGTCAAAGTTTGAGGTTGACCACGATGGAGCCCTGGTCGGATACACTAAGGGGCCGATTCCGATCTCGGCCGGTAGGGCTCCGAATCGGATTCGGCTTTACCGGATCCGATTTGGAGCCCTGTTTCCCGACCGAACCGTACGCGGGTCCGGCCGAGCGAGTACGATGCGAAATCGCCGACCGACTCGTCCGGGCGTCCCGACCGCTCCGACCGACTTCGCTCCCGGCTCGAACCGCTCCGACCGACTCGCTCCGGACTCGACTCGCACCGCGCAATGGAGACGTTTCCCGGCCGGGTAAGTACGATGCGCGCTGCGAGCCAGTCCGACCGAGCCGCGCACTCCGGCTCGTAAGAGCTGTCGGAGCCGTACTTTGGGGGTCCGTGTCGGGACCCCCTGTACGCGTAGCCGCGCGAAGTCGCACACAGGGGGACCCATGGGTCCCCCCTACCTGTGCGTGTACGGCGCGAATCGCTCCGCCGCATACCCGCTGTAGGGGCGCCCTTGTCCGACTCCGCACCCGTTGAGTCAATGGGAGCCCAGCGTACGCGTTGTACGACCGGCTCCCATTGACTTCAATGGGAGTCCGACCGACTCGAGTCCGATAACATACGGACGCATCGTACTCGTTCGGTCGGACTGCACGGGTCCGATTCGGTCGGAAATCTCTCCGGGTCCGGCTCGGTCGGAGAAATTTCCGGCCCGAATCGGAATCGACCCCTTAGCGGTAGGCCTTGGTCAAAATGTTACCTTCGCACTTAGAAACTTTTCTGGAGTATTTTCTCTTGAGCGGGCATCTCCACCAGGCCGGATTCGAACTGCTTCATTGGCTTAGTTCAGCAGGGGCCCACATTGAACTCCTGGAAGTCTTGAGCTCCGGAGTTTTTAGCAGGACAAACCTCAAATCCAGGCCCGGTCACGGTTCAACATAATTGGCTTGACTGTCGATGTCGGGGTCAATCACCTTATAGAGCTTTTTCACAAAAGTTCTGAAAAGTTCTCTCAACTTCAGGTGGTGCTGCCTGAAGTACCTTTTGGGGGTTCAATGTGCCCACAAACAAAATCCAAAGTTCCATAGTCTCTCAGTTACTCCTTGGAAGTTGGGACTACAGTTCCCACAATGCACCTGGCTAAATCCTTTAAAGTCCAGCTGAAAGTGGTCAGCAGGGTTCTTCTTGCTGGAGATGATGCAGGTGGAGCTCTTTTAACCCGTTGCTTTCAGAGAGTCCACTCCTTCTCTTTTTAAAGCGAGGCAAAGTCCTTAGGGCAACAGTTCCTTAGTGTAGAGCAGGTGCAGTCATTCAGAGTGCAGTCCTCTTACTGTTTGCCAGGGTTCCAGCAGGGCAGTCCTTCTCCTTCTTGTATTTTGAGGCAGCAGATCCTAGTTGCTATGCAGCTTTCCCATATTTATCCAGTGTTCTGGGGCAACAAGCGGGGGGCACCCCTGACAAATGGAGTACAGGGTGCCTCCCAAAAGTATGACAGCTTCCTCCAAAGTATGGCACATTCTTGTCCCACAGAGCCCTGCACTTTAAAATTCAAGATGGGGAATCTTTTTCCTTGGGGTTAAGATCTGGTTAAACCAACCTACTGGTGTGGCTCAGATCCCTTAACACTCCCATTCCAGACCTCCTCCAAATTCCATTCCTGGGGCTCTCATCTGGCTGTGAGATACAGGAGGAGGGGGTAGGCCTGGCTTGCAGCTTTACTGTCCTACTCCCTTTGAAGTTCAGTTTGTTTACCCATCTCCCTTCCTGGTCTGTTCTCTGCAGCTGCAGATCTCCCCCACCAGATAACTTCTGTCTTTATGCAGGCCACTTATCACTTCATCAAAGCGCTTTGGCTTGGCCTGGCAAGACTGGCCAATCAGGAGTGGCTGCTAGAAGGCTGGATTTTGGCTCACAGAAAAGAACATTCTATAACTTCTTTTCTGTACTAGTTATAATAAATTAAACAGTGGCAATTTGTTGGAGTTTTCATTACCAATCTTATAAGTCCTTGAAATGAATCACTGACTAAATATCGAAGGTCACAATATCGACCTACAAAAATATCGCAGCAAAAATATCGAAGACAAGAATATCGACATCCTATCTACAATAAGGTAAGTACAAAAATATCGAGAAAAAAAATATCGATGTCAAAAATATTGGGGCACATTACGATACCCGGCGTAAATAATTCCGCCAGGCATGGAAGCGGCAAAAATCCGCCCGCACACACCGCCTGAACACCGACCACGCCATTACGATTACACAAACCGAATACCGCCATCGGCGGAAAAAGCACACAAAATACCGCCCGCCAACGTCCGAGTCGGAGACAAACCGCCCGCCACGGACGGAAACACGCACGACAACACAAAACCGCCCGCCCTCACGGCCGACACACCGCACGTGAAATTACGATCGCACCGACATGAGCGCGGAAAAACAACAAATATACCGCCCGCCAGCGCAAACAACGCCGATGAGAATCGACACGGCAGAAGCCATGGCGCCCACGTACCTGCACAGAAACCATCCGCACACAAAACCAATAGCACACAACATGGCCAACAAGTCCACACAGCAAGGCACGCACAAATACACAAGCACAGTACATATCCCGAAAACACCCCCCGGACAAACAAAAAATACAAAGGCCAGAACCCCAGACACAACACACCTGAAAACAACAGACCATGAGGACACACCCACATAGGTGTGTACAAAAGCAGCACTCCCACAGACCACAACCCCTTGCTACATTGCAAACCAGAGAGGAGAGGAGAGGACACAGTGACACAGCAAGGACAGCAGCACACCACAGAAACGCACACATCACAACCACCACCACCACCACCACCACCAAACACCGGCACCACAAACCCCCTGCACATTACACAACACACACCGCACCAGCACCACAAACACCATGGCACCACAAAGAATGCCCAAGTTCACGCCCATTGAGCTGACGGTCATGGTCGACGAGATCATCAAGGTGCACCCACAAATCTATGGGAACATGGTCCAACACACACCACTAGCCACCAGAAACAGAATGTGGAACCGGATCGTAGACCAGGTCAATGCAGTCGGGACCCTGCCCAGGAACAGAGGAGAAATTAACAAACGGTGGAATGACGTCAAGAGCCTGGTCAAGAAGAAGGAGGGCAAAAACAGAGAGCTGGCTGCCGTCACTGGCGGAGGGAATCCCGCGCTCTTCAAGACCTTCAAAGCGTGGGAGGAGAAGGTGCGAGTCATCATACATCCCGAGATCCTCGCCGGATTAGCAGGGGGAGTGGAGGCTGGTAAGTACAAACTAATGTATACCAGCACACCGCTATGTACTCACATGCACTACCACCATGCCACAGCTCCCAGGGACAAACACCCCCATGTCCAGCACACAATACACGACACACACATGCAACAGACACCACCACACACAGCCCAAACAGAACAACTGTAAGATGCGTGGGGACATGTGTACATTCAGCCAGCCACGTAACCACCAACAGGTCCCCAAATATGCCAGAAGCGCCACAACGAGCACCCACCACACCCATGTGTCCGCCACAGCTGCACAAACCGACAAGTAACAGGTAAGTGGCAGGAACACAAAGTGCAGTGGGTGGGACGGTGGACAGCCCAAGTACAACACACACCAGGCCCCTAGTCCCACAGCACAGCAAGGAGGAGCATCCCCCACACCCCACAGCCACGTGTCAGCCACCGCAGTGCACAACGACAGCCGAAAGGCAGACATCACGGTCCACAGCAATCGGTGTCAGTGGGTGTCCAGCCACCCCCACGACCCACAACACCCCCCACCCCCACAGACCTGCAACATGGAGCACCCCCCGCTTAGAGCCATGTGGCATCCAGTACAGTGCACGCACGAACAACCTGCAGGTGGGAAACTGGACAGGGCTGGATTACTGGAGGCATGAGGACCGGCACACGACCAACACATGGGACATGTCACGTAGCAGACGGAAACGCAGCACCGCCCACCGTCACGAACAAGTGAACAATGTGCACACGGACATGAACAACAGACTCACACCCCACATGACCCATCACAGACATAGCAACACCCAAGGAGCCACGTCTGCATACACAAGCCACACTGAAAATAGTACCACACGGCAGCCACTGTGCAACTCATCACACACAACCGAAACACCATTGAAGTCCTGTCCATGTAGCCCCTACTGCCTGTCAACCACACACCCCACAACTACGCCTATGTAAGACAAACAACACTAGACGCAACAGAGCGGAACAACAGAAATGCACACGAACACCACTGAACCCATCAAACACACAGACACACCATGCACATACAACATACCATCCATCCCATCCGTCAGCCCCAGTCTCATGAAAGGCATGTCATCCGCACAGCTGCCACACATACAGCAGTCACGCTAAGATACATGCCCATGACCAACCATGTGCCAGAAGTCAATGAAGCGCACGACACACTGTGAGCAACAACACACAACATGGGCCACACCCCCCACGAGCACTGCAGTGATGCACATGGCACAGGGCAGCACGCACACCAAGGAGATGGGACAACTGCAATACGTTGGCTTTCACACACAACCATCACTCACTCATAACGATGCGTCCAATGCCATGTCCAGTAATCACAACAGACAGCAAATATGCAGGCCATGTCAAGCATGCACACACCTCAAACCATGCACTGTCATGCTGCCACAACACATGTCACGTTCGGCACCCATGGCTCACAGCATGTACCCCAAAAGCATATTCCCTCCCAAATGCGAATCTGGGGCATGGCCCCCATGTTGCCATATGCGTTCCTAAGCGTTCCATTTGAACCCCAAAAGCATATTCCCTCCCAAATGCGAATCTGGGGCATGGCCCCCATGTTGCCATATGCGTTCCTAAGCGTTCCATTTGAACCCCAAAAGCATATTCCCTCCCAAATGCGAATCTGGGGCATGGCCCCCATGTTGCCATATGCGTTCCTAAGCGTTCCATGTGAACCCCAAAAGCATATTCCCTCCCAAATGCGAATCTGGGGCATGGCCCCCATGTTGCCATATGCGTTCCTAAGCGTTCCATTTGAACCCCAAAAGCAAAGTACAAACCAGACCCAGGATGGGCCAGGAGCCCGCATACACCAGAGTCACAATGAGTAGGGGCACAGCAACACACCCATCGGCATGGCCAATCCGTCCCATGCCACATGTGCACAGCACACAGTCCCATTGCCAAGCACACACAACTACAAATGCCACAGCCACACACACGCCTCCGGGAAACCCATGTACGAGATTGCACGAACTGCCAATGTCAGACGACAAATACATACTTCGCCAGGTGCAACACAATAACAAATCTCATTCTCTCCACAGGTGACGAACTGCCGGATGCTGGGGATGGAGACAGCAGCCAGCACAGCCAGCCCACAAGCCCCCAACGAGGACACACGGATGTGGAGGATCTCACCTCCTCTTCGGACACGGACCACCAAGCAGGCCCATCTGGTGTGGCAGGGCCCAGCCGCTCCCCAGGACCCCTCCTACCCACCAACCCATCATCCAGGGCTGCTGAACAGTCCCAGCCCCCTGCTGCCACTGTCGTTGCGGCCACACCCACGGTCATTGCGGCCACACCCACGGTCATTGCGGCCACTACCACTGCCGCAACCGCCACCATCGCCGCACCGACCACCACCGCCGCCACCACCACCACGTCTTCGCTGGCACCAGCCCCAGCGCAGGTGGTGGCCCGGCCGACTGGATCCACCCTGGGAGCCACAGCGAGGACCGTGGTGAGCAATGTGGCTAGTGGGCAGGCCGGTGGCAGCAGGACTGGTAGGAGGAGCAGGGTCAGGGAAACGCCAGCCTCCCCTGGGAGCCATGCCCTGCCTCAAATGGCCAGAGTCCTTGGGGCCTATGAGGAGGCCCAAGAACAATGGGTCAGGTCTGCTTCAGACACGCGGGAGGTGCTGGGGGTGCTGAGGTCCATGGACGCCCGTATAGGTCAACTCGTGGACCTCATGGGCCAGCTGGTGGTGGCGGTGAGGACACGGCCAGGGATAGCAGCTCCCCCTCCGCCACCACCTGCCGGGGCGCAGGGTCGAGCAGCAGTGTCCAGTTCCCCTGCGTCCACAGCCAGTGAGCACACCTCAACCACCAGCATGTCGCAAGCAGGCACCCCCCTCGCAAACGTGGAAGGGGCCGTCCGAAGAGGAAACAGATCTCCCGGGAGGACTTCGCACGCTCCAGTCGCAAGTGAGGCAGCCAGCCAGCCTTCCGCCAGCCTTCCTTGACCAGCCACTGCATTGACTTGGACTACGATCCCACTCCACACAGCCATCTGGATGGCATGTGTGTGTTGGACTATGGACATAGAACCAGTGGGTACACCCTGAGCATCACGCAGCCATGACCGACAGCTCATTGTCACAGCACGCACCACTTTTGTCATCACCTTACACACAATCACATGTCACAGTTTGTAATAAATGCACCTTTTTCACTAACTGCTGTTTGTGCCCTGTGTTTTATTTGTACGGAATACAACGGCCACCTTGGGCGGAAAGGCACCTGATGCGTGGCATGGCAATGGAATCCGGAGGGCCTGTAGGGACCTAGGGGTGGGAGACAGAACAGGAGCACATTCAATGAGTGTGTCACACACCCATCACACAGTACATGTCAACAACTACAAGCAATGTACACACATCGCACGGAGCAATAGGGCACAATGCCACAGTCACCAACAGTGGCATACTACCCTGGCCATGGAGCGTTGACACACAGCACGTAGTGAACAAACGGCCACCCTGACACAGCACACACACACCTGCACAGATACAGCCACATCAGCCGTCGTACATGGACACTCACCGTCAAGTGAAGTAGCGGGCGATGAGCTGCTGCCGCACATTCCCAGCTTCCTCCTCTCCGCTGTCCTCCTCACTCGAGCTGTCCTGGTCAGCGGGCTGGGGCCCTGGTTGATCTCCGTCATCCACAATGAGGGGGATCTGCTTCCGAATGGCCAGATTGTGCAGCATGCAGCACGCCACCACTATCTGGCACACCTTCTGTGGGGAGTACGCCAGTGCACCCCCGGTGCGGTCCAGGCACCTGAACCTAGACTTGAGGAGGCCGAAGGTACGCTCGACCACACGTCTGGTCCTCCCATGTGCCTCATTGTATCGATCGTCTGCTGGGGTGCGAGGATTCCTCAATGGACTGAGCAGCCATGCCCCATTCGGGTACGCAGAGTCACCTGGGTGTGAGGGACACAGAGAACCGTTGCTATTCCAACTGGACAGGGGACAGCATCGTACAACCAGCACGCTACACCACTCCACATACTCACCGACAATACAGCCACGATCCTGTTGCAGATTGGCCATCAGTCGTGGCAAGATGCTGTTGCGCATTATGTGTGCGTCATGGGCCGAGCCTGGGAACTTTGCACACACGTGGGTGATCACCATGTCCGCAAGGCACACCACTTGCACATTCAGGGAGTGCGTGTGCTTCCTGTTGCGGTACAGGTGCTCAGTGGCCTGTGGTGGAACAAGGCCAACATGTGTGCAGTCAATGGCTCCAACGACGTGTGGGATTCTGCCAAGGGCATAGAATGCACCCTTCACTGCCGCCAATTCACGAGCCCTGGGGAAGCGGATGTACCTGTTTCGGTACAGCATCATGGCTGCCAGTACATCCCTCAGCACCTTGCTGAACATGGGCTGGGACATCCCTCCTCCACTGCCCACTGTGTGCTGGAATGACCCAGTGGCGAAGAAATGCAGGGCAGCCATCACCTTAGCCGTGGGGGTGAATGCTGTTGGATACACCCTGCGGGGACGGAGATGGGGTTCTAACATGGCACACAGTCGATGCAGGGTTGGCCTGTCCAGCCGAAACTTCCTAATAACCTCTGTATCGTCCATGTCCACCAGCAATTGGTATGGGCGGTCAATGTTCGGTCTCCGCCTAGGGAAATTGCAGAGGACACATGTCAAAGCAACACAACACATAGCAATTTCGCATACACATCACTGACATGACTGAGCAAGCACATGAGCCACAGCCCAGCTGTCAAGCTGGGACGGCACGGCCACAATACACTTACACAGGTCTCCCAACAATGGCAATGGCTAGTGAGACATACCACTGCCATGTGCATGCACATGGGGATCTAGGCCCCAATGACTTGCGGGGCGTGCTGATGGGGACTGACTGCATATTCGTCAAGCGGCAACGCCACGGCAACATGAGTGTCTGCTGAGCATGGAACTGCTTCCGAGGCTGGATGAGTATGGCACACGACGACGACGATGTGGGCACAGGCTGAGCGGCCAAAACAAGTGGGACCTGTGGCACGAGGGGATATGAGACAGTAGTAGGTGTCAGCACTGCACCCTATGTACAGCACTGTACGGATCACACCTCCCGAAACATTGACAGGTGTCCACATTGACAGCCCCATGCCAAGACGGCTGTGTGCTTGCAGTCACACGTCACAGGTGAGAGGTTACATTGCACGTGCCAGGTGGCAGACGTACATAGTGGGAGCTGGCATGTGTGTGCATGTGTCTCCTGTTCAGGATCCACCAGATGGGCGCTGACTCTGTACTGACCATTGGACACAGCATGTTCCGTGGAAGGCTTGTGTGTGTGGGATGGTGGCACTGGATGTGCCTCCGTTGGGTGGGGGCCATGCACAGGGCGGGTACGTCGATGATTGCGCATTGTTGGTCACGGTGGGTGCACCAACTAAGATGTGTTGCCCTGTGTTCAATTCCTATGTCCGCATGATGATGGACTGTGGATGTGGGCAGACTACACATTGGTCGATGTGCTGTCTATATGCATGTGCCTTCACACCAGGCACAGCTGCCCCTGCACATGTGACCCCTGCTGGACTCGCTGCTGGGTCTGTGGAGCTGATGCACCTTCTGTGCGTGGGGCGGACAGCTCTCCTCACTTCCCTCATTGCGCATGTCATGTCTTTGCCGCAGGTGACATGGATCATGGAGGGCCCACATGTACGCGTGGGTAGGCTACACATGATTGTTCACTGGTCGCCACCCCCAGTCAGTGTTTCGAATGGGAAGGTTGTCGTGCTGGTGGTATGTTCGATGTGGCGGATGGGCGGGCCTAGGTGCGGGCTTACATTCCGGACATGGGGGGTAGTTGGATTGGCGACTAGTTGCAGTACACACGGGACACGTCTCTTCCTTTCCACATCTGGGTCATCCCTTGTACTAACTGACAGTGATACAGTCATCTTCGCCCCAGCCCTCATGTCCTCCCCTCGCCCCCCAATATGCATGCTCACCTGCGAGGCTAGCGCTTGCACAGGCAGCCCCAAGCTCGCACCAGAGAGGGCAAGGAGTGTATGTGTGGGTCCAGTTGCACGAGTGGGCTGTCTCAGGGTATGATGTGTGGCGGGACGCCGTCCACCTGCGTGGTGCCCCAAATGGAGACCCGGCCTGCATGGACTATGCATCACAGTCTTCGCCTTCCGGATCCGCCACCTGCGACACCCAGTGGCTGTGGCTGCCCTTGCGGCCAGGCCGCGTCCGTCTGTGGCTGATGGCCCACACATTCACTCTTTGGCCTCTCTGGGGAGGGCTCAGGGGTGGTGGCGCACGCGCTTGCACTTAGTCGCAATGGCATGTGGCGTGGTTGGTATGATGGGCAATGGATGGGATGGTGCGAGCCACCTCCCGTGACGTCAGTGCTGCTCGTGCTGTGGTGCGTCCCCCCTACACTTCCATTTGACTTTTTGCCATGCTAGACGTTGAGGTTCTATTGCCTGCGTGATATGACCAGGAGGAGCGCGAGGAGACCTCTCACACACCATGCTCCACTGCCATCCCGTGCCCTGTATCGCCTGTGCGGATTGACTATGTTGGGGTTACACCTGGTCGACTGGGGCTGTGTGTGCCTTGTCAAGGGGCATGGCGGGCGCACAACAGGATCCAGCTTGTCCACAGAGGGTGGGCTGAGGTGCGCCTGGTACCGCTTTGTACGTGTGCCCGGCTGCTGTGCACACACGTGTTCACTCCCCCCCGACAGGTGTCCTCTCACAATGCCCAGGGAAGCGGTGGTGTACTGTTCATGACCCCTCCCAACACGGCGTGCTCCAACTTGGCATGTGCGCATCTACCCGTCGCACCCACCCACCTGAGCACTGCGTCCATACGACTTCACACGACACATGTGTGTCTTCCACAGTAGTGCTACTCATTTGCGTTGACATCCAATACCAGTGGACTACATGGTCATGTCACGACTGCCGTGTACTTCACATACTCTCATCCTCTCTCATTCGTACTTGTGAAATGAGTCAGCGGAGACAGTTTTGGTTTCAAACATTATATTGAGTCTTCTGTCCTCTGTGATGCAGTATAGTGGACACTACTGGCAGCGGAATACATGTTGAGGATATACTGAGCATGATTGCAAATGGGATAGGGTGTGGGGTTACATGTGATTGGCTGTTGCATGTGGGATGTGGGCTTCAGAGTGACATCTGCTTGGCCAAGGCTGTGCTAATGTACATTTACGTATAGCTGCGGAGCTGCGGACTTTGACACAGACGGCATACATGTAGCCTACCAGACCGCTTGGCATCATGGGCACAGTCCATCTCAGTTCCATGTGACAGGTTTGCTGCGGTTGTTCCTCATGCACGCGTGCATGTGAGATGACATCAGGGCATGTGCTTGCGTGCATGCAGCGGCGTGCCACTTGTTGTTGCACTGTGGTGGTTACTGGACATGTCACAGTCACTGGGGTCGTGTTGTTGTTGTATGCACTTGTCGTCCATGCAAAGGTCCTGGTATGGGATTCCCGGGGCGGGGGTGGGAGGGGTGCAGCACCCACAGACTCCAGGCGACCTATTCATGTCCACTGAGCGGTGTGTGTGTCCATGGGCGCTGGATCCATGTCGTGTCCTGGTTGTTCGTGCAGTTCCGTCCATGTGGGTGCGATACACAGAGCCCATGCCACTGCCTCCCACGATGCATGCGGTGTTCCTGGATGTGATGGGGAACAGTGTGCATGTCCCGGTCATATCCGATGTCATGGCGATGTCGTTGATGGTGTGGTTACAGTTGCCGGTCGTTTGGTATGGCTGTTGTGGTGGTGACTGGCCAGTCCGTGCGGAAGCTAAGCATGGGTGCGGGGTTGGACATCATAGGTCACTCGGGGAACCTGCGTTGTGGTCCGACGTATTTACAGGTTGTCAGGTATGCGATGCCGTCCAGCAGGGCTTCCATGTCATTGGTGGTGTACATGTTTGCCAGCCAATGAAGCGGATGGTGGCTGTCAAGGTGTTGTTCGTAGGTTGTCCCTTGGAGGACCATGATGGGGCATGCTGGGTGACATTCGATGTAGCTGTTCTCGATGATCCGTCGTGTGGAGGCACAGTGGTCCCATTTCAGTGCGGGTGCGATGTTGGCCACATACGCCATGCCCCCATAGGCAGAGCAGGCCCTGTCGTGTGCGTCCAGAGGGAGGAGTAGTGGTAGCAGGTCCGCCTTCAGACATGCCGGGTTGGAGAGGCATATCTCGACGGGATGCTGGTAGGGACACCTCCGACAGTAGAAGACGGGCATGACGCAGCTGAACAATGTGATGCGGTAAGTCAGTCGGTAACTTACGTTCAGCAGGGACAGGAGATCGCATCCCAATGTATGGCACAGGTTGGTTTTGTACAGCTTGAGCTGTTCGGCGTAGTTGGGTAGGTGTGTTGCGGTTGCCATTTCGCAGCGGTTCGTTGAGGTGGCGTGCTCCGGCTGTGTGTGCAGTCTGCAATGTGCACGCTCCGGGGTTGCTGTGAGCTCTGTGTAGTCGTAGGGAGACAGGACTTGTGTTCTGTTGGCTTGTTTGGAGGACACGGGCCCTCTTCCCACATGCTTCTCAGACAGTTCAAGGTCAGTGCTGTGTGACTCCTTCCAATTAACTTGCATGTGGCCGACATGGGGGAGTGTTTTCTTCTTTCTTCCCCGTCCGTTGTGTGCTTCTGTGATATGCGCTATCTGCCCTGTGGTCGGTCTCCTCGGCATGCCTGTGTTGGTCTATTCTTGGACAATGGCTGTATTCACCGGCTTCTGTCGTAGGGCTGTGGTTTCGGAGTTGGAATGGAAGGTCATTCAGTGCTGTCTGCTCTCCCTTGTGTGGGCGGCAGGCTGCCTTTCCGCTCTGCGTTGGGCCTTGTGTGTGGATGTTATTCTTGGGCCACCTGTTGTCGGTCCCCGGGCTCTTTGGTGTTCCGTTTTATATGTCTTGTTCATATGTGCAGGGTGGTATGGGTGTTTCTGTGTGGTACTGGCGTTCCTCTTCCCGAAGGGGCCCTGCTTCTCCTAGTTGGTGTTGCCGCCGCTGTGTGCTACGCCATGTTTGTTACACTGGGGTGTGTCCTGCTGTTGCGTGTCTTCACTGACATGTGTGCGTCGGTTGTGTGGCGTTGGGTGTTGTCCGTGAATTGGGCGTTGGGGACATGTCTGTGGCCGGCCTGTCACGTGTCATGTGCGTTCGGGGTGGGGCTGATGTGTGTGCTGCTTGGTTGTGTCCCTGTGTCTGTGTGCGACGCATGCATGGCGCTGCGGTTGGCCTCTGCGTTGTGCGCATGTGTGGCGGCGTCATCGGCGCTTTGGGGCCGTGACGGGGTGGTTGGTTCCTAGTCCCAGGTGGTGTGTACACATGTGTTCTGCGATGTTACGATTTGGCCTGTGTGTCATATGTGGATGCGATGGTGGATGTGTTGTGTACACGCGCTGGTGGGGGGTTGTCCGCTTTTTCCGCCCTTGCACTGTGTGCGCTGTTTGCGTGCACTTGTTGTGTGTGTGCATCAGCAGGAGCATGGGGACGGCCTGCAGTGCTGGATTCATGCTCGGGGTGCCGCTTCTTCGTTGTCCGTGCTCTGCGTCCGTGTTACCGCCTCTCTTTCACGTGCGGTGTCTCTTAGCCGTGGGAGCCGTTTGTTTGCGGCATCGTAATTTATGCGCCGGGCGGGACGTGTTTCGTCGGACGGTGTGTGTCAGTTGTGCTGCGCCGCTACGTGTGCGGGCGCACTTTGATGGCGGACGGTGTTGCTGGCTTGCCGGCGGTGTTTGGCCTGCTTTTCGCATCGTAATTGGGCGGGCGTGTGGACTGCTGCGTGCCGGCGGTAACTGGTGCTTTTTGCATCCGCCAGCACGGCGGTTGTGCTTCCGCCCGCCATCGTAATGGGCCCCATTGTTGTTAAAAATATCGTTTTTAATTTAAGTTAAAAAATATTGTAAAATAAAGTAAATAATACATATAATTAAAAGAAACATAGTTAAAAATATTTTACAATACTTCAAAATTATAATATATATAATTTGAAAATACATTAAACATATACATTTAATATATAATATATATATATATACTTACTTCTTAATATGTTTTAATATTTATTTTAATAACGTATAAATTGTTGAATTTATTTTTATAAATTATAAATACATCTATACACATAAAACAATAATATAAAAATAAATAAATAAATATATGTAACAAATTTAAAAAAATTAACATTATTTTAAATCTTTAAAAAAAAAATATACGGTACATTAGCTAAAAAAATACAAAATATTAGATAGCGGAGGAAATTAAATTACTATTCCCACTCCAGTGAGTGCAACAGTAGGGAAAGTGTTGGATAGCGTAGGGGTAAAAATTACTATTCCCAATCCAGTGAGTGCAACAGTAGGGAAAGTGTTGGATAGCGTAGGGGTTAAAATTACTGTTCCCACTCCAGTGAGTGCAACAGTAGGGAAAGTGTTGGATAGCGTAGGGGTAAAAATTACTATTCCCACTCCAGTGACTGCAACAGTAGGGAAAGTGTTGGATAGCGTAGGGGTTAAAATTACTATTCCCACTCCAGTGAGTGCTACAGTAGGGAAAGTGTTGGATAGCGTAGGGGTACAAATTACTATTCCCACTCCAGTGAGTACAACAGTAGGGAAAGTGTTGGATAGCGTAGGGGTAAAAATTACTATTCCCACTCCAGTGAGTACAACAGTAGGGAAAGTGTTGGATAGCGTGGGGGTAAAATTACTATTCCCACTCCAGTGAGTGCAACTGTAGGGAAAGTGTTGGATAGCGTAGGGGTAAAAATTACTATTCCCACTCCAGTGAGTACAACAGTAGGGAAAGTGTTGGATAGCGTAGGGGTAAAAATTACTATTCCCACTCCAGTCAGTGCAACAGTAGGGAAAATGTAGGATCGGGTAGGGGTTAAATTAACATACTTATAATTTTTTTTTTTTAAATAAATAACATATTAATAATTATTTAACCAAATAATTATTAATAAATACCTATTAAATTAAATTAATATTTACTTAAATAACATTAAATTACTTCCCACCCTATTCCCCTATAAACACACAACGCGCTACACATAAACAAATAGCACAGTTAATTTAATTATCAATTAATCAATTAATACAAATTAATTACCGAGTAATAATTAATTAACAATACATTAATTAACAATAACAATAAATAAAAATAATAATAAATTAATTATCATTAATATAATTTTTAATTAACCAATTAATAAAAAATGAATTACCAATTAATAATTAATTAACAATAAATTAATAATCAATAACAATAAATATACACATATTAACTAATTAATTATATTTAAATTACTTCCCACCCTATTCCCCTATAAACCCACAACCCGCGACACATTAAAAATAACATAATTAATTTAATTACCAATTAATCAATGAATTAAAATTAATTACCAATTAATAATTAATTTACAATACATTAATTAAAAATAACAATAAATAAAAATTAATAATACATTAATTATAATTAATATAATTATAAATTAACCAATTAATATAAATTAATTACCAATTAATAATTAATTAACAATAAATTAACAATGAATAACAATAAATAAAAACATATTAATTAATTAATTATAATTAAATTACTTCCCACCCTATTCCCCTATAAACCCACAACCCGCTCTGATACTAAAACGCAAAATTTCCTTTAAAAAAATTACTATTTTCTAAACATTTAATACATATATTTAAAAATAATGAAAAAACTTTAAAAAAATGTTAAACATACATATAAAATACATAACACAAAAAAAAAAATCGATATTATTAACAACTATATTTTTGCTAACGATATTAATGACTTCGATATTACTTACTTCAATATTAAAAAAATCGATATTACTTACCTTAAAGTCGATATTATGGTCAACGATATTCTTGACTTCGATATTCTGTCCCTACGATATTAAAAACTCGATATTATTGTAGGTCGATATTTAAAATTCGATATTTTTACTGCCCACCCCTTGAAATTTTATTTTAGCTCACTCCTGTAAATAGTTATACTATGTTAAAGTATTCACATGTTAACCTATAGAGTTAAAATGCTACAATGGGGAAAAATGAAATTGGCAGTTTGTCCCTCACCAGGGCATATAAAACATCCTTTAAAATGTGCCTGCTTATGTTTACATGGCCCCTGACCCTGGGACACCTAGGGTAGACCCTAGGGTTGACTTATATGTAAAAATAAGGCAGTTTCATACTTTGGAAGTACTTTTAAATCCAAAGTCGACTTTGCATATAATTCCAATTTAGATGCAGCTTGCAAAGCAGGGCTGACTTTTAAAATGACAGCAGGCAACACAGCAGTGCACACGTACGTGCATTAAATCCGCTTGGCCTCTAAACCTGCATGCCCCACCATATACTAGGTACTTATAGGTAGGTTGTCTGTACCAATTGTAATTACATCTAATTACCATATACCTTTTAATTGGAGCACTGGCCCTGGGCCAGGTTAGCAGGGCCCAGGGCACAGTCAGAATCAGTCATCACCAGTATCAGTCAAAAAATGGGGGTGATCAGGGCAAAAAGGATGACTTTCCCACAGAAGGTTATTGCAAGCTATAATGATCAGTTTTATTGATTATATTGTTATTTAATATGTATCAAACTGATTTCCATCACACGTTTAGCAATGAAACCGTGTTAGCAGCTGCCAGAAATGACATCAGCCTGATCCTTGCCGAAGGAGGCTCTGTAGCCCTCATCCTCTTTGATCTGTCGGCAGCATTTGACATAGTTTCTCATGACGTTCTCTTGGACAGACTTGTCACTGCGAGTCTCCAGGAAAATGATTTTGGTTGGTTTAAGTCTTTAAAAAGGGATGCACAAAGGCAGACTCCTTGACTCACTACCGCTCCACCTTTAAAAATGTGAACTGTGCAGTTCCCCAGGGCTCATCATTGCACCCCACACTTTGTAATTTGCATAAGATCAACCCATTGGCTGATCTTATTGCCTTCAATGATTTCCAGTTTTATTCCAAAGCAGATGATACTCAAATTATTTTATGTTTGGAAGCAGGACAAAACTCCACCAAGGATCGGTTTAAATGCTAGTTGGATGAACTACAACCCCCTCAGGCTCAACACTGATAATACTGAAGCCTTGGTCCTAAGCAATCCCTTCATTTGGACCACCAATGGCCCAAGTCTTTACGTGTTCGCCCTACTGCTACCTCCAATGGCCACAGTTTAGGAGTAGTTTTTGATGCTAAGCTCTCCATTGAAGCCCATAATAATAAACTAACTACCACCTGCTTTTTTGATGAATGTTCTGAGGAAAAGTATGCATTTTTTGCCTAGTTCCTCTAGAAAACTCTGGTTGAGTCTCTCATTACCAGCAGGCTAGTCTACAGCAATTCCCTGTTTGTAGGACTTTCTCTCCACCTACTCCTTAGGCTACAACTCATACAGAATGTGGCAGACAGATTCATTTTAGGTATTTGTAAATACACCAGGATCTACACTTCATTGACTTCCTGTACGGAAACTATGTATTTTTAAAGCTCTTTGCTTTTGTCATAAAGCTATGCATGGCTCTGTTCAGACCTCTTCTTCTAGCTTTTCACATCCTGTTTATTTTCCCGTGCCTTTTTTATTTTGACTGCTCAGGCATTGAACAATCTTCGGCCAACCATTTGTGCAGAACCAAATATCATACTTTTGCGTAGGTTGAAAAAAAATGATCTTTTGCATCTGTAAATTGGAGGCTTTCTCCCACCTTGGTAGCGCCAGGAGACCCTTGGGTTACTGTGTGCTTTATTAAATTAATCATCAAATCCCATCAAATCAAATCTATATTGTTTTTACTGTGATCAAAATGATCCCACATTAAGTAGTCTGGATTCTATCATCTGCCAAGGTGACTCACATGTCCTGCTCATTGCACTTCTTAATCTCTTGCCTCACTGTTGTTTTACCACAATTGTTTAAAACAATAGTCTGGCTTTACTTGCGGCTTTTTTCTAGCTCTGTTGTGTTTTTCAGCTGAATAAAAAGCACAGCAGTTGACAAACTGATGTTGTTTATTTAATCTCTTCAGGGGGTTGTAACTATCTTTGGTGCAGCAGGAGCCAGATACCAGATGTGTAAAGGCCCACTCCACCCCAACTTTGGCTCTTCTTATCACCCAACCTGCTAGGGGTGGGTCCATTTCATTTTCCTTGATTGCGTTAAGGCCCTTGACCACCTTACTACCACACTAGTATTTCTTTAAGAAGCAGAGGTGGGAATGAACAGTGTGCAGTGGGTGGTGACATCCAGATCAGATATCTGAAAGTGTGTGCGCACAGTATGTTAATGTGTGTGCAATATCGTAGCTAGTTGGAAAGTTCACACATTCCACTCATGCACATTCATGCCCTGTCCCAGTAACTGAGACTTCAGCATTATGGAGAAGATCAAATATACCAATGTGTGGCACAGGTCACACAGAGGGGCCGATTCCGATTCAGGCCGGAAATCACTCCGACCGAGCCGGACCCGGAGAGATTTCCGACCGAATCGGACTCTGGCAGTCCGACCGAACGAGTATGATGCGCATGCATGCAATCGGACTCGAGTCGGTCGGACTCCCATTGAAGTCAATGGGAGCCGGACGTACAACGCGTACGCGGGCTCCCATTGACTCAATGGGTGCGAGGCGAACAAGGGCGCCCCCTACAGCGGGTACGCCTCGATGCGACTCGCGGCGTACATGCACAGGTAGGGGAGACCCATGGGTCCCCCCTGTGTGCGACTCGCGCGGCTACGCGTACAGGGGGGTCCGACACAAACCCCCAAAGTCCGGCTCCGACTGCTCTTTCGAGCCGGACGGCGCGAGTCAGTCGGACTGCTCGAGGCGCGCATCGTACTTGCCCGGCCGGGGAACGTCTCCATTGCGTGGTGCGAGTCGTGTCCGTGCAAGTCGGTCGGAGCGGTCGGACCCGGGAACGAGTCGGTTGGCGATTTCGCGTGTGCTCGCATCGTACTCGCTCGGCTGGACGCACGTACGAATCGGTCGGGAAAGAGGGCTCCGAATCGGATCCGGTTAAGCCGAATCCGATTCGGTGCCCTACCGGCCGAGATCGGAATCGGCCCCAGAGTGTCAGAAGAGTTGGACTGAAGGAGCAGGGTGATACTTTGATAGACAACATCTCGCCTGTGCAACCGGGAGTTGTTTTGTAGACTAAAAGTCTTGGCTGAGGGGACGTGGAGATATTAAGCGCCTCATTTATGAAAAGTGTTACATCACTGTATGAAAACAGCGATGCAACACTTTTTAGTGTGCCCTCCATGCGATACCATGGATGTGCCGTCTATTTCTGACGTATCTGTTAGCGCAGTAATGACGCATTGCTGGAGTGTGTCGCAAAAGTGAAACAACTCTAGCAATAGATCATTACACATGGACAAGTCCCATGTTAAAGATGCCCACCCTGCATACATCATACCTGACGCAGGTATAATGTAGCGCAGGGCTTTACAAAGTGGCGCATCTGCTTAGATGCATCACTTTGTATATATAGCACATTTTTTACGCCGCTGCAGCGTCACGAAAAGTGAAGCAACGGCAGCGCAAAGGGTTCATAAATAAGCCCCTAAGTGTGGGGCACCTACCCTAAGCTCAAGGCTGTTGGTAAACTATGACATGCTTCAGAAGACCAGGTAGGAAAGTGGTGACATTTTTAAAGCTAGTGTCATAATAAAGAGTGTAGACGTCTTAGCTGACATGGAGATTTTACACTAGGTGTATTGACTTAAATACCCCAACAGATTTTCCCACCAAACCCATCAACCAAACTAATCCCAACCCAACCTGAGTGAGCTCAGGATCACCTTCTGACATTGTAATTCTAGCTATCAGGTATAAAGTTTAAATTCTGCTAGGAAAAACGGTACCACCACTGTGACCAATTAATAGAAACACATCTTATTTACAGTGGTATGACTATTCTGACCCGCGAAACCAAGCCCTATTTATAAGTGAAAGTGCATCATCATCACGAAGGCCATTATGGGACATGAACGAATTGTAAAACAGGTACTGGAGCTAGCAGGTTGTTTTCATAGAGTGCCTCAATGTCAATGATTCTCTTCCTTTGTTAAAGGAGAAATGTAACCACACAGACAGGGTCAATGGAGAACATATCCCATGTTCAACTAGTCTCCCTTGTCACTAAGCTGACAGACACTCAGTAAGCCAGTGAGCCACGGCAGAGCCTGGCGACTCAGAGACTGACACGACCTTCTATTGAAGTGGCAGGTGGGGATCCTCAACCAATCTCCCAGATATACATCAGAGCAGCATATGACTGGCAAGTCCCCAGTCATCTCCCACTGGGCAGGCGCCATCCCTGATAACAAAGTAGTGTGCCAGTGAGAGCCCTCACTGACAGGGTATGAAGATGAAGAAGAGAGGCATATTCCTGCAGCATGAGGCCTTTTCCATCTTTGCACCCAGGATCCATAACAACATTTCCGTATCCATGAGGACCACGCCAAGATTGCTCCAATTTAGGGAAGAGTTGAAGACACATGACATTGGAATGCAGAAGCAATCCTCAAACCAGCTACTTTTCCTATCACTCAGTGACTGCATGCTTGCCTTTAACTCTGAACAAAGATCCACTGCCTTTTCACTAGGTTTATGTTATACAAATACCACATACATGCATACATACATACAGCAGCAGTCCCCATGTGGGATACTCTCAGTGGGGGAGACATCAGACATGGCAGCACTGAGGTGCCAGGGGCACAGGAGGGGTCTTCACTGATACAAGGTAGATAACGGGAGAAGCATGTTGCAGTGTAAAGAGCAGGCGTGGACCAGCACAGGTTCAACGCACATGACTTGAGCCTAATCTGGTCATGTCACTTGATTATGCTCATTCATCCAGTAACCTCCTGTCCCACAGCTGGTAGGGACAAGTGCAGATCCACAACGACACAATATGGACATCTGTGAATTTTAGGGGGGAAAGCAATATATGGGGGGCTGGACCCGGTTGGCCACTGGTGTCTACAGCCTTATAACTGTTAAATTACTGGAGTTGGTAGTGATTTGAATCGTCTAAGTTCCCTGCGTATTTCTGTTGCTGTTTTTCATTGTCTTCATTTTAATGTCAAATACTACTGTTTCTATTCGGTTAACATTATTTTAAAGGCAATGCAACATTTGTGTTGGAAAACGAAAAAATTGCATTGAAAGAGTAAGACAGAGGGGATGAGGGGTAAAGTCCTAATCAAACAACCAAACGCCTACTTGTATCTCCAAAATTTTGATACCTAAATGAAGACCAGAAGTTGTACTCAAACGATGTCAAGGGCCAAAGATTTACACAGTTTGTGACAGTGTGTGACGAACACCAGACTTATTGGGACGAAGCAGACACACCACAAAACTAACTTTTTGGAAGCAAGGCAATAGTAGTGTCTAATTCTACTTTCTGGACTGTCTTAGGATGGTGGACCAAGGTACATGGTTTTGCAGTGGACTATGAGAAGAGACTGAGCAAATGCTATCAAATTGAGAAGAACTTATGCATTTTAATGATTAATTTTATTATGGTGTCTTTTTAAAAATAATCAGGCACATGCATCAAAGCTTTTTGCGATCGCAAACGGTGCGAATCGCATATTTCGGCCGTTTGCGATCGCAAAATTAGCTATTGCAATGCATGAAACAACTTGCCACTCGCAATTTAAAAAATCGCAATTTTTTGCGATTTCTTAAATTGCGATTGCATTTAAGGAATCGCAAATTGCGATCCTTAGATGCAATGCAAGATGCCTTTTAAAATAGCGATTTCGCTATTTGGGCCCGCTATTTACAGCGAAATCATACCAGATGGTAAATAGCGGAAATTTTGAAGAAAAATGCACTAAAGTGCATTTTTCAAAGTTGTAGGTTACACACACACATGCCCTTGGGACATGTGTGTGCGCAACTATATGTGCACAGATCAATTTCAGGGTGCAACAGGGTGTCCTTTTGACACCCTTGCACCCTGAAATGCATTCGCAATTTGCGAGTACCTATTGGTACTCGCAAATTGCGGATGCTATTCCCATTCATTCCTATGGGCCTGTAGGCCCATAGGAATGAATGGGAAGCCATTCCTTATTTGCGACTCGCAATTTGCGAGTCGCAAATAAGGGATGTGTAGGAATCGCTATTTTTATTGAGATTCCTACATTCCTTAATAATCGCAATTAAGGACTCGCAAATTCCTAGCTTGATGCATGTGCCTGAATGTTATTTATTTAAAGATGTAAATTATTTTTATTCGGTGTTTTTATGTTCAAATTTTAGCCGAATAAAGATGATTTGAATTGAATGCCTTCAAAACAGTGGGCAGGCATCAGGAACATTGAAAAGCATCCCCATAAAGAGTTGACATTTCAGGAGAAAAATTCAAGTCCACAGATATATCAATTTCATTCAAGTTGGGTGAAGGAACTGCAATCTTCCCAACCATGATGGTTCTGAAATGACTACTGTCACTTGTTTTCCAAACTGAACATCACATCTTTGTCATGATCCACACTTCTTGGAAACATTGGTTAATACGATGAATGCAGAAGAAATAAAGGGGCTTATTTACAAGCCCCTCGCGCCGCCGGAACGTCACTTTTTCCCTTATTAAAAGTGACGCACCGGCGGTGCAAGGGGCTTGTAAGTCTCCAAAGTATCCTGATTAACGAAAACGTTAGGTTAAATAGCTCTAAAGAACCCACTTATTGACCCCAACATATGTATTGCAATGTATATTCAGTCACCGAATTTAATCAGTAAATAACATTGTGGTTGAGTTCTATATAAAATTATGCTGCAAGATCTAATGAAATATGGATAAATGTATCCCTTTACTTCAAATGTATTACTTGTCAATTGATTAATTTATTTTTAAACTTTTCATTTTTTACTTCTTTTTGTTTTTACTTCTGCATCACTTAGATTTTATCACTCCAATTCTTCCTCTCGTACTACACTTTAGCAATCACTTTTTCCTTTTTTTCCGCAACAGGATCACACAATCCCATATGCCTCTTTCTTTTCCAATTACTTCAGTTTTGTTTTTCTTTCACAGTCACTACGTTCCTCCCTTTCTTCTTTAGCTTAATTATTTTACTTTCTGTGTTCATGTTTTGCTTTTCCAGGGGAGAGAGTTCATCTCCCGTTCACCCTTTTCCCTTTCCCTTCCTTCATCTTTTTCCCTATGTATTTTTTCCTGATCCCTTCTTCCCTATTTTTCAGGCTTGTCAAATTACTATTTTTTGTTTATATTTGTATATTTCGATATTTTTTTTTAGCAAGTATAGCATTCGAAGTGTTTCACTGAGAAATAATATTTTCAAAGCCTTTAGCTAATACTTCATAGAAACCTGAACATTGTGATCTTGTCAGTCTATTGAGTGCTAAATGTAGACAACAAGGTAGCCCTGGCCTGTAATAAATCACTGCTGTCACCCCCAGGCGACAGTGTGTCGTGTCCAGAGCATAGAAATGCACCCAATGTTTGACTACACCTATATGTACTGTGTCAGGCAGAAAAACAAATTTCAGACAGTTTCCTTACTCCACTTTTAAATCTATTTCAGTAAAAACAATTCGCACACATCTTGGAGAACTACAAATATATTTGCCTCTTACGTGACTGTCGAGATAAAAAGGCGTCAATTCACACAGGCATTATGGGGCATATTATCAAGCCCCTATCGCCACCAAAACGTCACTTTTTGTGACGATGTGGTGGCGATAGGGTCAGCGCCCTATTACCAAGGCAGCGTTAAACCACATAACGTGGCTAAAGCCACGTTAAGTGGCTTAACGCTGCCTTGGTAATAGGACCCCTTTCACGCTAAAATTAGCGTGAAAGGGGCGTGCAGTGGGAGTTGCGGTGGGTGTTCCACCGCAACACCCATTCACTCGACGCTGCCACCTATTATCAAGAGAGGCGATAATAGGTGGCAGCGTCGAAATTAAGACCAGGAAAATCCTGGTCTTAAGGTGGTAAACGAGGAGAAATGCTTCATTTCTCCTCGTGTTTGCTTTTCCATGTGTGCTGCCTTGTGCAGCACACATGGAAAAAGCAAATGCCAAGGTTTGTTTATGTACAGGAAGGTGTCCCTTCCTGTACATAAACAAACCTGTTTTTAAAAATGCCGGGGCATATTAGCAAGGAAGTGGCGATGAGAGGTGTTAGCCTCCTTGGCGTTTCCCCCTGCGATGGCGCTAAGTCTCACGCTTAACGCCATCGCAGGCACCCTTGCACCAGAGTGCAAGGGTGTCTGCGAGCAGGGAGGTTTGTTTATGTACAGGAAGGTGTCCCTTCCTGTACATAAACAAACCCAAAATGCCATTTTGTAACTTACGTGTGTGCTGCTTCATGAAGCACACATTTAAGTTACAAAATGGCATTTTTAAAAACAGGTTTGTTTATGTACAGGAAGGGACACCTTCCTGTACATAAACAAACCTTAACATTTAGCTTTTCCATGTGTGCTGCACAAGGCAGCACACATGGAAAAAGCAAACACGAAGGAGAAATGAAGCATTTCTCCTCATTTCGCCACCTTAAGACCAGGATTTTCCTGGTCTTAATTTCGGCGCTGCCACCTATTATCGCATCTCTTAATAATAGGTGGCAGCGTCGAAGTGAATGGGTGTTGCGGTGGAACGCCCACCGCAACTCCCACTGCACGCCCCTTTCATGCTAATTTTAGCGTGAAAGGGGCCCTATTACCAAGGCAGCGTTAAGCCACTTAACGTGGCTTTTAGCCACGTTATGTGGTTTAACGCTGCCTTGGTAATACGGCGCTGATCCTATCGCCACCACAACGTCACAAAAAGTGACGTTGTGGTAGCGATAGGGGCTTGATAATATGCCCCGCCATTTTGTAACTTACATGTGTGCTGCATGAAGCAGCACACATGTACGTTACAAAATGGCATTTTGGGTTTGTTTATGTACAAGAAGGGACACCTTCCTGTACATAAACAAACCTCCCTGGTGGACCACTCTGCACCACTCTGGTGCAAGGGTGCCTGCGATGGCGTTAAGCGTGAGATTTAGCACCAACGCAGGGGGAAACACCAGGCTGCACCATATCATTGGTAATATGGTGCAGCCTAGCGTTTCCGAAGTGGCGATGAGAGGCGTTAAGCCAAGGAGGCTAACGCCTCTCATCGCCACTTCCTTGCTAATATGCCCCCATGTCTTCTAAAACGAGTTATTATCACGCATTGATTACTTCATCGAACGCAGGGAACATGGGTTGAGTGAATGCTACAGTGAGGCTCGAAACAATGGCACACATTACAAAAAGTTTACATAAAAAGTCAAGGTTTTGAAGAATGTCACATTTGAAAGCCAATTAACTGTGCAGGAAGGAAGACACAGTTTCCCATTGTCTAATTGCCTAGCAGCACCTTTCCGCTAATAAATTTGTCACATTGCATTATTAATGAGAGCAGAATATTTGACTTGCAGCTTTGAATAGAAAATAGTTCATTATCAGCTGGCATTGTTCCTTCTAAATAATGAGCCTGGCGCCAGGGGAGTTAGAAGAAAGGTGACTAAAGGATGTTTCCCTCATCCTTGTCTTTCAGTTTTACTGTACGTTATTATTGAATTTTGCATAAAAATGTAAATGACAAAAGGGTACATGAAATCTCCAAACTATTTTGTTTTTGCCAATGTTTTTAATGTGAAAAATCTGCCCTGGTTTATTAAGACCACGGAACAATGGAGGAAAGTAAATATATTCCACGGTATTTTCTTTAGGTGTAGAGGCACTTATTGACAGAGAGATGAACATCTGAGCTAGAGCTAGGCTGCAGCCTTTGTTATTGAGAAAATAGCAGGACAGATTCTAAAAGCTTTTTGTAGATGGAAGTGTCTGACATGGATTCCAGCCAGCCTTGGTTGTGATATATGTTATACTGCGGCTGGTGCTCTCCGCCAACTTCCACCTGGCTGCAAGGTACATGGCCTTCTTCAGTCCCGGTGGAGGATCCGTGCACGCATAACTGAGAGCAGATGGGCGCTGTCCGTACCTCAGGTGTTGGAGGAAGTGCTATCAAAACGCCATCCTTCTTCTGAGCACTAGGTCAGATGTTTGAATGGGCTGGACTCCAGCCTGCGCTTCATGTCATGAACGCTGTGCTGTGGTTGGTGTTCTCCACCCTTCCACTTGGTTAGGAGCTCTGTTATCTTCTGGCATATAGTCAGGACAACAGCACATTCACAAGATTAGGGGCAAGGAGGGATGGCTGTTAACTAACAGTGTCCCAGTATTATTGGTCTGATTGTCTTCTATGAAAGATGGTCAGATAAGTGCATATCTGTGCTCTATGTACTCAGCCTTCGGGATGGGTGCCATTCCCAAACCTATTTATGAATAAATCACATTAGGATTTATACACATACTCTGGTTTTGATAATCTTGCTGTCCTATATTGCTTCAATGTCTTGCATTCTGTGTCAAATGCCAGAAATGTTCCCCTTCCTCATCTTTGGAAAATGGCTGTACCGGAAATTTATTCAATCAATCAATAAATCAGTAGATTTGTAGAGCACCACTTGTGAGGGTATTCAGGCACTGACAGGGTCCAGTTAATTAGCTGAATAGTCGCAGCGCCTTCCAGCGTGGTTTCATTATGACGAATTGCCCTGGTGACCAGGAGCATGGCCAGAGGTGCAAGGATCGTTGACCCTCTACGCACACTGTGCTTCCTACTCCAGCCGCTGATGCTGTGAATCTGGAGGAAAACCACTGTGACTTCATCAAACAAGCAAGGACAGTCCTGCATGTCCCACCTGTGCCCCGCGACTCTAGCCGGAAAGGTACAGTAATTGTGAGTCGGTCCTCAGAGGTCCCAGACACCGACCCGTGCCCTCACGGGCGTCCCGCTTTTGTAGGACTCCTCCCGCTCCCAAGGGACCCATTCAAAACCGTATCCTGAGTGTCGCATTGAGCACTGTTTTTCATGCAATGGAGAGAGAATAGTGCACATCAGTCACCACTTGATATTAAGTGCTGCTAGCACAGTATTAACCTGACTGATTGGAAATCTTGCATTTAATTTGATCCTTTGAACCAGATTTTTATCGTTTTGGTCTTGATTTACTGATAATACAGAAACTTTTCATAAACCTGTATGGAGTCTTTTTGTTGAGCATTCATTGTGTTGCTGTGTGTGTGTGTGTGTGTGTGTGTGTTTGCACAAATACTTTACACATTGCTTCTTTAGATAAGTCTGCCTCCTCTGTGCCAAGCTACCAGAGGGTGAAAACAGGTTATCTCATTTGTGTGTCTAGCTTACCCTGAATAGAGTGGTGGGTTCTGCCTGGCTTGGGAGTATACCTTAGCCATCCAGAAACTCCAGTTGTAACTGTAGGAAAAGGAGCAACTTCCACATCTGCTTCGTCGGATGCAGCAGATGAGGGGTAGAGAAAGGGACGTGGAGCGGACGTGTCTGGTGGGCTGGAGGTTCAGGCAGTGGTTTAAGTAGGTGGGTCCGCAGTTGTGTATGGCCTTGAATGCAGGGGTCAGGAGGTTGAGCTGACATATTTTCTGTATGGGGTTCCCTGAGGTAGGGGGTGATGTAGGTTTGTTTAGGGAGATCCAGGATGAGTCTGGCTGAGGTGTGCTTAATGGTCTGTAGTCATCGTCGGATGTGAGCTGTGATCCCTGCGGAGAGAATGTTGCCATAGTCAAGTCGGCTGGAGATGAGGGCATGGGTGATCGTGCATCTTGAGCTTTGGGGTAGCCATTTGAATATCTTACGAAGCATGCAGAGGATGAAGAAGCAGGAGGAGGAGATGGAGTTTACCTGAGTTATCATGGTTAGCTTCTTGTCCAGAATGATGCTTAGGTTCTGAGCGTGGTCAGTGGGGGTAGGAGCAAGTTTGAGTTCTGAGGGCCACCAGGATACGTCTCATAGGGAGCTTTTGTTTCCAAAAATCAGTACCTCTGTCTTGTCCGTGTTGAGGTCCAGGCAATTGTCCTTCATCAGGTTGACAAAGTCTATCATCCAGTTGTGGAAGTTGGTCTTGGTGTTGGTGGTGTCTTCAGAGAGGGAGAAGATGATTTGTGTGTTGTCGGCATAGGATATGATGTTGAGTCTGTGGGTTTTGGTGATGCTGGCCCGAGGTGTCATATAAGTGTTGAAGAGGGTGGGGCTGAGCGAGGATCCTTGGGGTACTCCACAGATGATTTCCTTAAGTTCGGAGGTGAAGGGGGAAAGAAAGGCAGACTTTTTAAATTCTGCCAGAGAGGAAAGAGACGATCCATCTGAAAGTGCTCCTTAGATGCCTATGTTGTGCAGCCTTGTGATGAGTGTGTTATAGAAGACTGTATTGAAGGCTGCTGAGAGGTCTAGGAGGATCAAAGGTGTAGTTTTTCCTTGGTTGATTGGGGTTTAGATGTAGTTGGTAGCCACGGTGAGGGCTGTCTTGGTGCTGTAATCACTGCGGAATCTGGATTGGGAAGAATCGAGTAGGAGAGGTTCCATTCCAGATATGAGGAGAGTTGTTGGTTGATTGCTTTTTCTAATATGTTGGCCATGAACAGGGAGATTGGTCAGTGGTTGTTGAATTAGCTGAGGTATGCAGAATTTTTTTTTTTAGCAGGGAATTGGCTTCTGTGTGTTTCCAGTCCTTGGGGAAGGTGGCTGAATTGAAACAAGGTGGTTAGTATGTGGCTGATTCTGGCTTTGCCTAGATTGAAGATGTGGTGAGGGCCCCTGAGTGGATCGAGATTATGATGGAGGCAGTGTCCTGTGGGGCGATCTGGCTCCAATTTGATTAGTCAGGTGTCTGTGATGGTAGCGAGGTCGTTGTGTTGCTTGAAGAAGTTGGTAGCCTTGGGCTGGGGTTTGACATTTCTGTAGATGTTGGCGATCTTGTTGTGGAAGAAGTTTGCAAGGTTGTCGCAGAGTTCCTGTGAGGGGGTAACGTTGTTTGTTGCAGCTGAGGGGTTGGAGAATTATTTGATGATGTTGAAGAGTTGATTGCTGTTATTGGAGCTCGATTCAATGTATGAGGCTAAAGCTTTTTTTATCGATTAATCAACTGTCTGTGTTAGAGGTTGAGGGCTGTCTTGAAGGTGTTTTTGTCAGTCATGTCCTTGCTAGTGAGCCATCTCCTTTCCTGTTGTGTACAGTGTTGTTTAGTAGTTCTGAGGTGTTTATAGTGTACCAGCTAGTCTGCTTCTTGGACCTTCTTTGGGTGTTGTTGTCGATAGGAGCAACACTTGGTGCAGTTGGTGATCCAATTGTTGAAGTTTCTGACATTCTGGTCTAGGTTGTTGGAGGAGATGGGATGGGTGGTGTTGAGGTTGTATATCCATGTGTCCTTTGAGACTTTGCTCCTGCTGCAGTGGGGGGCATTGGGCAGACTGGGGGTGGAGATCCATGAGCTGGTGATGTTAAAGTGGACGATGGAGTGGTAGGTCCAGGTGATTTCCGTGGTGTGGCTGTACCTGATGCGGTCACTGGAGGTGAAGATAGGGTGTAGCATGTGGCCGGCAGTGTGCTTGGGGTTGTGGATGAGTTGTACCTTGCCAGTCTACTTCCATATCCCTTTTGTTTCTATTGCCCTCTTCACTGTACAGCCCAGTTCGCACTAAAACCATGCTCTGCTCTTTTATTTACAATTGAATAAATGCTAATGATCCTACAGTCTCTTTATGTTTGTGCTCTGCACTATATACCGCTTGGGTGCTTAGCATGGGATGTGTTGGGGTTTGTAGTTTTTCCTCATTCGGCATTGTAATTATCCAGTTCTTATACATCCTGTCCTCTGATCCGTCTGGTGTCTTGCTGTGCTTGCCACTATGCTGCCTTTCTTCTGTTCTTCCTCATGCATTTCCTATCAAGCATTGTGTTCATGTCCTTCCTCTGTCTTATTCCAATTATGTGGACAAGATTCTTAACTTTTTTTGTGACTAATCCTGTGTCATTACATGTATTTGATTTAAATTGCATGTCTTCTCTACTGTCCAAAATTCTCCCTATCTATTTTGGATTTCCTAAATGTCTTACTCTTCCTCTCTTGACCTCATCATTCTGCAACTTCAGTTGTATATTTTTTAATATGGTTTTCTATACTTAAAACTAATCATTTATTTTTTGTTTCTTTCTCCTATTGTATTTGGTACTTATCTTCCTCTCTGTCAACTTCTTAAACCACTCCATCTTAACAAGCAGGACATATTTAATCTCTCAATGATCATGCCTTAGTTTTCTTTATTTTTCCTGCTTTTAGCTGTTTTTAGGTATGAGATTTGACAGTGCAGCTGTCAAACAACCCTATAGATCCTAATGGGGGTTTTATGTCTGTTGTGGTGTTCTTGGTATCCTCCTTCGGATCCCTGATAGCCTCTCTAATAGCTCCTGCCTTCTAGAATGTTAGAATGGTGGTTGCCTAGCGATGTTTTGAACGTGGGTCAGTTGTTTCAGCTTGCTGCTGGATGGGGTCTCCATGTATTCCTGTACATGAATAAACTACCTTTATTCATCCCTTCATGCGTGAGGCTACTTCTTGAAGAGGACGCACTTCCACATTTTGGCGACGATTAACCTACCTACGTGTGTCAAGACGTGTGAGACCCCAACAGCCAACAATTTTCAAAAGAAAAGAAAATTCTCAACTTACAATTTTCATTGAAGAGAAGATCGACCGGCATCATTCACCCACGGATGTTGTGCTCTTCCTGCTGTGTCTGCGGAAGGAACAGGGCATGACCACACGGCACACAACAGGACGCTGACGCTGGTACAGACGGTAGGATCCTACCATTTACTATCTACCAGCACCCGATCCTGTACTTTGGCCGCGAACTTGCGGGGGAAGTTTTTTCAATTTACTATCTACCACCACCCGATCCTGTCCTTTGGCCGCGAACTTCCGTGGGAGGTTTCTTCTGTTCAAAGTTGACTTATTCAACTTTATTGAAGGGCTTGACAACACATTTGTCCCGACTGCGCATGCTCAACGACTACGCTGCTCAACATTGCTGGAACGCAGCGCTGGAACGCAAGAGGTGATGCGTGACGGAACAGTGGCAGACATCTTGTGAAGGGCATTGTCACTCTGAATTAAGCTGAAGGCTGGAACGCGGCGCACGGACGTGGCTGCCATTTCAGACGCAGAGTAGATACTATGTCTCTCACGATGTCATCACGCTACTGCTGATGCGCACGTACTTCTTCGCTGACGTGCACAGCTTCAGCTGTTTCATTTTAAAATAAAAGGGCTATTTGCACTGGCTCTTCGCTGATGTGCACAGCGTCTGCACTTCAAATTTAAGGGCTGATTGGTGTAGCACTGACACGCTCCACCTGTCCTACATTTCAGTGAGGCACACAGTTTACAGCATGCCAGTATATATACACTGATGCGCACAGCCTCCGTTTTTACTTCTAAAACAAATCCGTGCAAAGCATCTAACACAATCTACCACACCTGCGCTGATGCGCACAGCTTACTACATTCATGTTCTAAAGAATTGTGGTTTATTGTACATTTGAACTGTTTTGGGTTGATTCTTGGGACTTCTAATTTCTTTTACTTACAGGATGCAGAATGTCACGGCACCTCCTTTTTTTCAGTCTTCACCAGGTGATCCGCCTCTCTCTTGGCAGAAATGGAAAAAAGTTTTTGTTCACTATGCACGGGTCTGTGGCACTTCTTTAAGTGCGGAGAGAAAAACATCTCTTCTCATGCACTGTTTGGGCTCTGAAGGCCAAGAAATATTTGAACATCTTCCTGATCTTACTGATAGTGACTCCGCATCACTCAATGAGTATGAGATATGTATAAAGAAACTAGATCTACACTTTTTGCCCAAAATAAGTACTGTTCTTGAACGTTATCATTTTGGAAGGCGTATGCAGAGGGAAGAGGAGTCCGTCCAACAATATGTAACAATATTACGGAAATTGGCCTCAACTTGTAATTTTGGTGCCGCCCTGGAAGAACGATTGAGAGATCAGTTCATGTTGGGTTGTGTCCAAGACAAGACTAGGGACGCGTTATGGCAAAAAGACAATCCCACTCTTCAAGAAGTTTTAACGATAGCTAAAAGTCATGAGCATTCAAAGGCTTGCGTTGATGTTATAAAGAAAGATTCTTCAAGTGAAAGGAAAGAGAGTTCGGAAGTAAAGCTGGTAGTGTCTGCGGACAAGGCTGTTAGGCCCAAAAACAGCTTCACTCAAAAAATAACGACTCAGAAAAGTTTTCCAGGAAGGTGTTTTAGGTGTGGTGACCCTGCCCATATGGCCAATTTCAAAGATTGCCCAGGATGGAAGACTATATGTAAAATTTGCAATAAGAGGGGTCATGTTTCCAAGTGTTGCAGATCTGGGAAGGGTCAAAAGAAAGTCAGTGAAGTTGATCTCTTTGTAGAAGATGTAGAAGAAATTGTTGTTTCACAAATTTTAGGGGGTTCCTCTGATGGTCCATATGAAGTGGTACTAGTCAATGATGCACCTGTTAACATGCTGTTTGACTCTGGTGCCAAGATTATGTTGGTACCAAAGAGTTTCTATGAGGAAAGTTTAATAGGTAAAGTGCCCCTTACCAAACCAGACATCAGACCCAAAGGGTATGGTGGTGTTACGATAGATTTGTTGGGTTATTTTTGGGGAACTATTGATTTTAAAGGGAGGATTATTCCTGGTAAAATCTATGTATCAATGAAAGGTGATTCACTTATTAGTTGGTTTCACCAGAGAGATCTCCATGTCTATCTTGATCCCAACGAAAAGCCATCTGTCTGCTTGAAAGAATTACCCCTGTAAGAGTGGTTGATGGTTCAACTCAAGATTGGATCAAAGCCTTTCCTGCTGTTTTTAGAAGTGAGTTGGGATGTTTAAAAATATATGTTCATCGCATCCTCATAAAGAAAAATGTTGTACCGAAAGCTGCGAAAGTTAGAAATGTGCCTCTCCTAGTTAGGGAAAGTATGAAATGTGAACTTGATAAACTTTTGAAGAAGGGAATTATTAAGGAAGTTGAAGCAACTGAGTGGGTCTCTCCGGTGGTTATGGCTCGAAAAGCCAATGGAGAGGCCCGGCTCTGTGTTGACTTAAGAGAGCTCAACAGGGCGGTGATCGTTGATCACTACCCTTTGCCCAACATCACTGAGATGTTGTGCTCTCTTGAAGGGGCAAGACATTTCTCTTCATTAGATCTAACCTCGGCTTACCACCAGGTTAAACTGCACTCTTCTTCAGAAGACCTCACAACTTTTGTAACCCCGTTTGGGACTTTTAAGTATTTAAGGATGCCGTTCGGGCTAGTTTCAGCGGCCTCTGTGTTTCAAAGAGTGATGGAGAACATACTGGGAGGTCTTGAAGGAGTTAAAGTATATCAAGATGATGTACTCATTTTTGGGGCAGATCTTGATCAGCACGAGATGAGGTTGAGGTCCGTTCTAGACTTATTACAAGATGCGGGTCTTACACTTCGGGCAGAAAAATGTAAATTTAATGTTGAAGAGATAGAGTATCTTGGTCATGTTGTCTCTGCGACAGGCATTAGACCAAAAGCTGCCCTGGTAAATTCCATTCTTAATTTACGTTCGCCCTCCACAAAAGAAGAATTGGTCAAATTTTTAGGCATGGCAGAATTTTACCACAAATTTGTGCACAACTTTGCTGGGAAGACGCAATGTTTGAGGTCTCTTTTGAAGAAGGGGTGTGAATTTGCGTGGTCAGGAAGTTGTGAGGAAGAATTTATTGAGTTAAAAAAGGATCTCAAAAATGCCCCATGTCTCAGTAGTTTTGACCCTGCCAAAATTTCTTACCTCATGACTGATGCAAGTTCGACGGGACTAGGAGCTGTTTTATTACAGAAAATTGATGGAGAAGAGAGAACAATTTTGTTTATCTCCAGACCCTTGAGAGGCGCTGAATGTGATTATTCGGTTGTGGAAAAAGAGGCTCTTGGTGTGTATTGGGCTATACGCAAATTACGGAAGTTTCTGTGGGGAAAGGAGGTCAAAGTTTTGTCTGATCACAAACCCCTAAGAGAGGTTTTCACAAAGAAGGGTATTGACTTTGTGTCCCATCGTATTCGCAAATGGGTAGTGGCCCTTCAAGAATTTGAGTTTGAGGTGTCATATTTACCCGGTACAAATAATATTATCGCTGATTGTCTTTCAAGACTTGGTTCTGTTAATAACGACGAAGTCGATGATGTGGAATGGTTTGGAGGAGAGTACATTGAAGAAGAAGTCAATGTTTGTTTGATTACTGAGGGGATAATATCTGAAAGCGAATGGAAACGATGCCTAGTGGATGATGATGTTTTGCAAACGGTCATTACTATGGTTAAAGGGGGGTGGTGTGAGAAGAAGGATTGTAGTGAGGCTCTCAAAGGGTTTTGGAATGTAAAAGAAGTGTTGGCCGTAGCGGATGAGCTCCTTTTGCGTGGGAGTAAGCTTGTTCCTCCCGTTACTTTGAGAAATAGGCTGGTCAGCAACGCTCATGCATCACATATGGGGATTGCTAAAACTAAGGAAAGGATCAGAGAAGCCTACTGGTGGCCTGCCATGGATGTTTTTGTGGAACGCATTGTGCGGGACTGTGTTGAATGTGCAAATTGTGACAAATTACTTAAATGCAGAACTCAACCCATGATTGTTAGGGAGCAAGCAGTTAGTCCATGGTCTGACATATCTATAGATATTATGGGGCCTATGAGGTACAGTGCTCAAGATAAGTATGTCATTGTATGTATGGATTTGTTTTCACGGTGGCCTGTGATAAAGGTGGTTAATTCAGTAGAGGCTGTCGTGGTGATTGAATTTTTGGACGAAATTTTTGAGAGTGAAGGCTTCCCGCAAACTCTCTTGTCAGACAATGGGGTACAATTTACTTCAAGAATGGTGCAAGATTTTCTGTCTTTGAGAGGAATAAAGCACAAGAGGGCTTCTTTGTACCATCCCCAATGTAATGGCGTCATAGAGAGGTTTATCAAAGTCTTGAAGGAGTCGATGCAACAGGCAAGATCCTGTGGTGAAAATTGGGAGGTGGCTTTAAGAAAGAAGGTCAGGGAGTATAGATTCACTCCCCATTCATCTACTGGTGTGGCTCCCTTTCGTTTGTTTAAAGGAAGAATTGGTAGTACTGAGACTATTCCTTTGTGGGTGTGCGACAAGAGGTCCTTAGTGTGTGACAATGTGGGAAGCACGGATGGATGGAGAGAAAAGGAGAAAAGTTTAATGGATGAACGGAAGGTTCGGTACGACGCAAGGAAGGCTGTCAAGAGTACTGTTGTCAGTATTGGAGATTGGGTCAAAATTAGGTCTCCAAGGAAAAGCGGAGGCATCTCCAAGTTTAGTAAGCCTTTTAAGGTTATTAAAGTGTTTAAGAATGCCATAAAGACAAGTGATCACAAGATTTGGAACCTAAGCAGGGTTGCAAAGTTTCGTCCAGTACCATCCATTGATGGAACTGGTGTGACTCCCACAGGTGAGGTGGTCCCGAAGTCTGGTGGTGAAGAAACAGGATCCAGACCACTTCGTGTGAGGCGAGTTCCCCTGCGGTTACAAGATTGTGTTACGTAAAGTGTTTTTTTTATGAACTTTCATTTTTAAAATGTTTTATTTTCGTTGGGGGAAGCAAATTTGTTTGAGTTATGTATGTTCCTTTTCCAGGTTGTTAATTTGTGAAGGGGGAGGTGATGTGGTGTTCTTGGTATCCTCCTTCGGATCCCTGATAGCCTCTCTAATAGCTCCTGCCTTCTAGAATGTTAGAATGGTGGTTGCCTAGCGATGTTTTGAACGTGGGTCAGTTGTTTCAGCTTGCTGCTGGATGGGGTCTCCATGTATTCCTGTACATGAATAAACTACCTTTATTCATCCCTTCATGCGTGAGGCTACTTCTTGAAGAGGACGCACTTCCACATCTGTCTCCTTCAAATTTTGACTTTTATCTACCAGCTAATTTTAGCCACTGACTTAAGCCTTTGACAATCATGTCTTGCCGTATTCCAGTAATATTGATTGTTTGGGTGCACCTGTCTCCAATTGAGTGCTTGCATTGAACTGCTTGTTCAACCACTACAGTCCTCCCTGTCATCACTTCAATGATTGTTCACCTATGTGTTCCCTCTGCATGTTCCCTCTCACCTCCCTATGTGGTGTGGCTCATTCCTCCTTCCCTCTCCCTCTAACCTGTATGTTATATTTGTTGACTCAGTGTGTGTTATGGCCTCTGAAATGCACCCCAGTTCCCTTCTGCCTTTCCCTCCTGAGTGTTGTAGCTCTTTCCTCCCTCACCCTCTTTCCTTTATTGATCCTCACCATCCATTACCCCCACCTATTCTTTCCTCTGACATCACTTTTGTCTCCCCGACTATTCTCTGAACCACAGTACTTTCCCCACATCGTGCCCTCTGCACCTTCACTCCCCTGCATTCAATTCATTCTCCCTGCCTATTGCCTCCGTCTGCAGCCTACTTGAACTCCCAGTGTCACAGTGACATTTTAAGAAATTGGGTTATTGGTTGAGTGGGGTGGAAGCCCCACTCAAGCAACTACCACAATCTTGGTGAGGGTGAACCTTAAATGTCTCTAAATTAATCTGTGCTAGCTTAACCCTCTGGTAGCTTGGCACAAAAGCAGTCAAGCTCAACATAAGAAAAATCCCCAACCAATTTATAAAAACAGTGTACATTTTAATAAATAAAATGATGCCTGAATGTCAAAAGTTCAATCAGTAGAACCAGAGATATTGAATTTCAATGTTGTTAGTAAAGATAGCACCAAGTAGCAGAAAGCATCACTCATAGTTATCTGGTCGCACTATACTAGGGGAAAGTCATAAGTTCAAGTACAGGCTGACGTCGTTGGAGCATGGGACAGGAACAGTGACCAGGTTAGTCCAGCTGAAAAGGTACCTTTTCAAATCCGGTGCAAAGAGTTCCACTCGGGTTGGAGGAAGCTGTAAGGAGGAGTCTTTTGCCATGAAGAGCAGGTCGAGCGTCACTGACGGTCATTGTTGTAGCATGAAAAGCAGGCCGTAGATGGAGTTTCACATTGGTTGATCATCTTGTACGATCGCTGTTGGTACGAAGTGCAGGTCTCGCATTGCCAGTCGTCGTGGACTGACATTGTCAGATGCTTCGCATTGTTATTTGTCACTTCTGGCAGAGTTTTGGCATGAACTGGCCCATTCATGGTTGTGAACAGCCCTTTCCTCAGGATTTCCACCATTTTTTGTGGAGTAGCTCTCACTGATACCAACAAGAGGTCCAGGACCTCCAGGCACCTCTTGGGGATCAGGACTCACTCCAGCAGAGGTGGGCTCAGGCAGGTCCATGCAGGTCCAGTTGGTGCTGGTCAGCTTGGCAGTTGAGGGAAGTCTCAGTAAGCTTGCTGTGTCCCTGTTGCTCATACTGGAGGATAGCCAACTGACCTTTGGAATCACTCCGGGTAGCCTGGAAACAAAGCAAGTGGATTCAGTCTTCCTTCTTCAGACAGCAATATAGTCTTTCCAGCCACAGGGCAGCCCTTCTGGTAGCAGGGCAGTCCTTCTTCGGAATATTCCACAGGTCCAAGAGTGTTCTGATGAGTGGTTCTAAAGGTCCTATTTTTATACCTGGCTCCAGCATTTGTGTGGGAGAACTCAATGACCTACCGCCAAAACAGGTTCTGCTCAGTTTTTCCCAATACCCTGATCCTGATAACAGGCTGTATTATGTAGCGAATGCCATCTTGGAAATATTCTGCAGCTGATGACACTCTGAAATTTAATCTTTTATATCTGAACAAACCAACATATGCAAAAACTGTAGTAATGTACCTGCAATTGTCTTCCAGTTCCAGTTGATGATAATCTTTGTTCAGATCAAGACGAGAAAAGACGTTGGCACCATTCAGCTGTGTGATCATATTAGCAATGTGTGGACCTGGATGTCATTCTCCTTCAATTGTCTTGTTAGCTAGGTGCATATCAACACAGATGCGCACGGCCCCTCCACTGTCCTTTTCAAGCACTACCACTGAAACCCATGGCGTTGGACCAGCAGATCACTCAATGATATGCTTTAGTAGTGTCTCTAGTTCTTTTTCAATGGCTTCCTGTAAATGAAACGCAATTCAACGATGTCGCTGAGCAGCAGGACGGACGTCTTCAATATTATACAGTTGCACTTTCATTGTTTACGTTTACCTAGTCCATGAAACAATGATGGGAACTGACTCAGTATCCCATGATATGCATTTATGTTGTAGTTTACAGATATCAGTCCCAAGTCAGCAGCAGTACAGTAAACTGGCACTTGCTGTAGTACCTTGAAGTACATGAATTGGTGCTTGTACTTTCATCTGCTTGTGCTTCATTGTTGCTACAAATGAACGTTGACTTTATAATGGTATAGATGCAGCCCATGTATACATCTTAGTCTTTGACAGTGCGAGCCGGGTTACTGGAGGCAGTTCATTATACTTCTCCTCTGGCATGATGTTTATTGATGCACCACTGTCTATGTTAAAAAGTATGGAGCAACTGTTTACTTTTAGTGTGATTTTAGGACAGTGTCCAAATGAATTTTGTGATTTCATTTGCTGCTCTTTCTTCGACTGGCATTCTTCCTTGCATATGGTCAACTAAACATGTGCATGCTTCTCTGTGGTCGACATCACACGTCCATCTTCTTCACTGTTGCTTGACAATGACTTTGAAGAACTTTTGGACGAAGATTTAGATGTCGATCGACTTCGTTTAGCTTCCACTTGCCTCAACTGATATTCCTGCTTGGCCTTGTGGGCGTGAGTAGAACGTCATTTCTGGAACGCTCTGCTGTCCATTTTGTTTCTCGCTGCGATGCACTTACTTTTTCCTTCGCTTTGCAAACCATTACAAAATAGTTCTCTTTCCTGCAACCCTTGCATACTTGTCCAATGGCGGGACACTAACCTTCATGTGGAAAGGAGTATCCGCATATATAGCACAGTTTCTTTTTCTTCGGAGAGATCACCTTGTGGCCCTCAACCTTATGCCTCTGCTTAGTTTTCATATTCAGCGCTGATTCACTGTGGGCTCCTCCAGCCTCTATGTCAGCAGCTTGTCTCTTGACTTTAAGACACATGGGGGCATATTCTCAAGGAGTAATCGCCGATTTATCGGCACTTTAGCGCCACAAAAGTGGCAATAGATTCACAAGCTGGTGCAAACTGCCAACATCGCCAGTTTTCCTGCGATAGCAACCGCAAAAAACATCGCCACGGATGAGTGCGACAACTAACGCTAATGATATGCAGAGTAGGCGTTCCCGTGCAAAAACACACGAAAACACCACTTCGTGAGATTCTCAACGACCAGTCTGATCTGCGATGCAAACCAAGAACAGGCGATAAGGCGCGTTAGCAGCAGGGATTTAACACCTGCCTTTTGCTGGTGTTAAGCAGGATGACTATCTGCAGTATGAAAGGGAGCCCAGCCCAGAGCCACATCTGAAGACCAACAGATGCCATGGAGCTACTGATCATGCAGCTCGGAGAACCAAGAGGGCCACAAAACCCACCGCCACCACTCCCAGGCCCCTCCCCGGACCACCCCCCCGGATTACCACCTAGGCATTGCAGGACAGCGGACGACCCTAAAACGCATCAGCCCCAGAGACTCAACACCAGAGGAAGCCATTGGCCAACACAGGCTCAAAAGAACAACCATCCTCCGCATCCTGACCCACATTGCCCACAGGCTGACGGTACCAACACAGCGGACAACCCACAACCCCCTGCAGACACAGCTGCTGGCTGTGCTGCACCTGTTGGCCCCTGGTACCTTCCAACCAACAACTGCCAGAGTCAGAGGAGTCTCACAGCCAGCCCCATCAAACTCCCTCACACATGTCAATGATGCATGTCCACAAAAGCAACGGCGGGCCCCTGTATCCGCACCACACGATAGTTCCAATTCGTAATGTACCTGCGCAACCAACCCCAACGCCAGCCGTGCTAGTCGCCTCCGTGCCCCAGACCCAAGATCGTAGTAACCAAAATGTGGGTGCGCCAGGTCATGAAGTCCAGTAGTCAACAGTAGTGTAAAGACAGAACTTTATTACAAATACACAAACAAACAAAACGAAAAGCTCAGCCAACCCATTCCATTCCCAACGGGGAACTTCAACAGGGCAACGTGTCGTCAGAAACCTGTGGGAGAAATGGTGACAATGGTCAAACTCCTGTATAATCACATGCCTAATCTGGTACAGTGTACTGCACTTGGACAAATCGGAATGCTCACAGGCATGATAAATCATGCATGAGAAGACTGCAACAGAAGTTTGTGTGGCCGTAACCGTTGTAGGAATGAAGAGGAAGGTAACGACCACACGAACTGCTGTTATGGTCACAACATGCAGGACTCATCATACCTGAAAGCATCACGGTGTGTGTCAGCTCGATACCCCTGCCCCTCACTCCCCCCACACTGCGCAGGAACATCTTGAGACCACGCAAGGGAACTACGCCATAGCTGGCGTCACGCACGTGTTGGGGGCAATTCACAGCACACGTGTACGACTTGTGCCCCCTGCTGACACTGCACACAATCACCGCAACAGCAACCACACGCATGCCATCACTGTGCATACAAAAGTGGACCACCGTGGCCTGTCCACCAATGTCGTCGCAAACTCCCCAGGCAGTGTGCATGATTCCCACATGTCCGCAAGTCCGCCACCAACCAGCGCTTTGAGGATGGCCCTCATGGAAATGCACTGCCCATCGGCAAGTACCAACTGAACACACCACACACCTCAACTCCACAATCCCCCAACTCACAACTGTGGGAATGCACATGTCACAAATCCACCACCAAAGTGACTACTGCGTGTGTCTCAGTCTCCGCCACAACCAGTCCATAGGCTTACACACACGTGGCCAACCACCTTCAACGGGCACATTCACACTGGAGACGAGGTGGCTACGTCCCAAACCAACCCGCGCACATCACGTCATCGCATGCAGGGTCGTGTCAGCCAGGGCGGCGCCCCCCACCCAGCCATGAGTCCGCTGCCGTGACCGGTGGTGCCTGCGCGATCCTGTGCGCCTGCTGCACCCCAGCCCTGGTCCCCAGACCGGTCCTCCGTCCAGTGATGACTGGCCGCCCCTGCGCACCCAGGCCTCAATGCTCACCTGCTGCCACTGGCGTGTCTCCAAGAGGGCCCACCACGTGCCGGTGCATCCTCCTCAGCCGATCGCTGGATTCTGCGCCACAGGCCCCCAGCGCACCCTGCGGCACCGCACTGCGGAGTCATGTGTGTGCTGACTGCTGCCTTTGGCGTGCACTACGGTCCAGCAGGGCAATTCAAATCGAACCACGATTAGCAGGACGGTTCATCGAGGCCTACGCATCATCGCAGGCTGCACACCCGCTCAGCTCTTCAGGTGCCACTAACCCTATGCAACGCAAGTCATCGTCCCGTGGCGGTAGGCCCCTGCCAGCCACAGTGCAGCTGGTGCCACTAACCCTGTGCAACGCAAGTCATCGTCACGTGGTGGTAGGCCCCTTCCAGCCGAAAGTGCAGCGGGTGCCACTAACCCTGTGCAACGCAAGTCATCGTCCCGTGGCAGTAGGCCTGTGCCGGCCGCAGTGCCTCGGGTGCCACTAACCCAGTGCGCCACAAGTCATGGACCCTTTATGATTGAGTCTTGTGGTGCAGACTGTCAGGATCTAAATACCGGTTACGCGCTGCCTGCATACACGCGGTAACCAAGAAGTAAAATCCCCATTGTCAAACTACATTTCCCGGCAAGCCTTGCGGATCACGTAACACGTGATGTGAACGCCACACAGGATTCGGAGTAAAAGGGAAACCGGCGGCTGCCACCGCTGCCGATTATCCTGACGGATAGCCTTGCAGACTACTCCAACAGACTACGGTGATCCAAGGCGGTAAGAGTGTCTAGCACACCCCTCTTCGTGCCGTCTTCTCAGGGGAGAGGTAATGAAGTAATTGCCTCGTCCACCTCCTCCGTGCTCATCTCCTCCGTTGGATGAGACCGGCATTACGCGGTCTCGTGCAGAGGAGGATTGTTGCCCTCACGAGCACTACTGTTATTTCTTTGCGTATCTCCTCCGTTGGCCGAGACCGGCATTTCACGGTCTCCTGCGGGGGAGGGTTTCAGCCCAACCGGGCTCTGTGGATATTCCTTGGGTTTCTCCTCCGTTGGATAAGATCGACTCCTAGTGGTCTTTTGCGGGGGAGAGTCTTCAATTAACCCGTTGTTTCCTTGGTTTCAGAATTGATGGTGCATATTAATGTGCTTCCGGCAAAAGAACCGTTTATACTTGGATAATATTGTGATTTACAACAGTGTGCTACGTAAAGTGATATACTTTGCTACTCTCCCTTGAGTGAGGAAACTGAGGGAGCGGTTATTATTTTCAACCCAACACATGATCCTTTGCATATTAGGCTAATTCAAGACTGTGTTTAACATTGGCCTGTTATGAAGTATTTCATCTAGTGGTTCCTTGTTCTATGTTTATATTCCCAGGAGAGAGATAGAAACGGGGTGTCCAGTCTGTCTCCGTATGATCTCTACGGTTGCTAATAAGTATATGTAGGTATGTTATAAGAGAGGATTACCGCATACTTATATTTCTCTAGACGAGATAGTAAAAAAGGGTTTGTTTCACGTGTGTGTTTTCTTTTCTCTGTAGTTCATGTGGGGAACTTGCATCCACCCTACTCTCTTCTGGCAACAAACTCTCACCCTTTTTACTTTTCAGGTAGGGTGTGTGAGGCCCAGTGATTTATAATTGCAGCAATATCTCTTGCTTGTGAAACACGTGTATTGGTGTATACTTACCCTGTGTTCCTGTGTCATCCTCAGATCTCCCTCCAAGCAGTCCCTACCCTTTCCTTCCCTCAGTTGACTATCCCAACAGTCTGTGTAGATTCACATTCCAGACTTGGGACCATCGAGAGGTGGACCCCTTTTGAGCATCAGCACAATCCCGAGGATTCTGGAAGGAAGAGTCTGACACAGACGCCATCATGTCATCTCCGGCAGTGGGGAATGTGATGTGCTAGGCCCCTTTTATTGGCAGGGTCACATGTCCTGTGACGCCTGTGCTGGATGGGTGTGGTGTGGGTGCTAACCAGCCCTTAGGGAGTGGCTGTGGCATGCTGACAACTAGACCAGTGATCAGAAGATCACTACAGGGAAGACCTGGGACATGTAGCTTTGTCGTCCCCCGCTCTGAGCGTAAGTGGAGTGGACTGGCCTGGCGTATGGCAGCCCAGCATAGGGGTGGGAACAATGACCCCGGGGCTCTGGGCGTGCTTCAGTTCTGGGCTGGACAAGGAAGTAACTGATGCTTGTGTCTCTGTTGTAGTGTCTACGCCACCCGGACCGCAATCGGCAATGTTGCATCCTGTGACTCAAGTCCCACGACATGAGCAACATGGACGTAAGGGGGAATCACTGACCCTACATTCATCCATACTTTCATACATGAATGATCAAAGGCATGAAACATCTGTGCGATTCTGAATGTTTAATTCACATCCAGTGGAGTGTTGCAGCTGGAGCAGTACAGGGCCATGCAAACCCCACTTCACATTATTGGCCCGTGGAGGGCCAGCCAGGGTCCTTCAGGGAATGACAAGTACATCGGAAGAGGAAGAGTTCAGTCCGCAGTCTGATCGCTGTGTCATTGGTAACCAAACAGAAAATGGCAGTCCATGTCGAGGTCCAAGGTGAGTGTCGTAGAGTGTATCGGGGGACAGTGGAAGGTGATGATGCAAAGGGCAGAACCAAGCAGAAACAGGCCATATGGAGGAGATGAATGCTACTGCCTCCTCCGTACCAGTAAGGTTGATTCACCCACATCTTCGTCCTCTGATGTCACATGTGCCTCACACGTGGGTGGTGGTGGAATGTCGACTGCACTGTGTGCCACTGACACATCGGGAGCCGGAGGTGGATTGCCTGCCACACTGTGTGCCACTGACACCACAGGGGCCGGAGGTGGATTGCCTGCCGCACTGTGTGCCACTGACGCCACAGGGGCCGGAGGTGGATTGCCTGCCGCACTGTGAGGCACTGACACATCAGGGGGCGTAGATGTGGATGTAGAAGTAGCAGCAGCATTCATCTGCGCAAGGCCTTGAGGCAGCAATGCCATGATGATGTGCTGCAGGGCATGGTAGGTCCCAGCCACATCTCGCTGGTGTGCAGCTGTGGCAGCCATTCTTTCTGCCGTCATCTGCTCCATGTTCTCCATGAGCCCACGCATCTGTCCCAACTCCCGGCTGACATCGCTGGAGCCACTCTGACTGGACAGTTGTTCTTGTCTCAGTATCACGACTCCAGCGATGTCAGCCATGGATCATTGGAGAGCATGGAGCGGACTGTGGGTATCCGTTAGGGACTGTAAGTGGTCCCTGATGGGAATCAGACACCCATGTATGGCATCAAGTTTGGCTGCCATGAGGTCGAACCCCACCCGCACCTGATCAGCCATCTTCTCCTGGACCTCTAACACACGGCGTTGGAAGGCCATGTGTTGTTCGTGGGGGTCCTGGGAGACAGCCGGGGTGGTAGGTGCTTCCTGCTGTGTGTCTGTGCAGGGGGTGGGGTCTCCTCAATGCAGCTGGGCTGCCCTGCTCCTGGAGGTGGGGTGCCGAAGCTGTCAATGAGGATTTGGAGGGCTTCGGTGTCGATGTTGGGGATGTCCTCATCGTCATCAATGAAGAGTTGTTGGGGCTGCTCTGCAGGAGGTGTTGATGCTCCCTCTGCAATGTGAAGGGGAGATGCAGTATTTCATTGTGTTCTCATTTATGTTGACGCATTGTACAAGTTCACATACAGACTGCATGACAATGTACATTGTGACTGTTTAGGAGGAGCTGCCTATTTGATGCGGGACAGTGGACATTTTGACAACATCATGGATATGTGTTTGTACTTGTACATTGACATCTCACATTTCCCTGCTATGCCAAATGTTATTGGCCAGTTTCTACACACAAGCGGCACCTGTTGTGTCCTCTGTCCTGTTGTAAACATGTTGCAGTTTGTACCACATTGTTGTCAATGCTGATGTGCTCTGAATGTCATGTGTGTGTGCTGCATTTTGGGAGAGTCGCCCCTGCAGCTCTGATTTTGCTGCCCCCTGTCCCTTTCAGGCGGTGTGCCTTTGACTTCTGTGCCCATACAGTGCTGAGATGTTGCAGACTTGGGTGAATTTGGGTCTTGGTGGGAGTTGGGACTCTGGGGCATGGTTTGTCCGCAGATGTGTTGTTGACGTCAGGGGTTGTTTGTGCAGGTGGATGTGTCAAAGTGTGACCTGCTCCTTTACGGATGTGGTCCACACTCAGCCACCTCAGTGTGGTGGCGTGCACCATGTCATGATGATCGGACTGCAGCCATGCTAATCGTCATGCAGTGTCACTTGCATTGTCAGTGTGGCTCACGGACCCGCAGCTTTGCTGGGTTCAGCACATGTGCATGGGTTGGTTGTGAGATAAGTGATGTGTGGGCGGGCCTCCTCTAGGCACATAGTCGACAGGGGCCTATGTGCTGTTTCTATGTGTGCTGCAGTGTGCCAAGGGGATCAGGGACATGATCCAGAGTCATTGTGGGTGTGCACTGTGCTCCGCTTGATTGTGCATGTGTGCCATTGTGCCCATCTCCCCCCATACCCCCAGTCCCTGGTCGTTACTCACCCTGTTGCTGTTGTGTCAGGTCATGTTGAGCAGTGTCCGGTCCCCCAACTCCTGCCAGCGTCTCACCACTGATGACTGTGGACACTATTTCCTCCATCTCATCCAGCTCCTCCTGTGGCGCTGGACTCCCACCTCCAGTCTGCATTGCTGCCTTCTGGTTGTTGGCGAGTTTCTGCTTGGTCTTGCGCTTCACATCATTCCAGCGCCTCTTGAGCTCTTCCATTGTCCTCCTCAGCACTCCGACTGCATTCACCTTGTCCACGATGGACTGCCATGTTGCATTTTTTGTTGCCATTGACACAGTGGAGGTGACAAACAGTTGTTGATGGTGTTCTATCACCTCCGTGATCAGGATCCTGTTTTCCTGCGGACTGAACCGCGTCTTCCTCTTCTTCTTGTCCTTGCCCTTCCCTGTCCCCGAGGTCCCAGGCTGCTTCTCTGGGGGGCTTGTGGGGTTCTGGCCGTCCTCTGTACCTGCTCCGGCTGCCTCCATTGTGCTTCGCTGTAGTTTGGTTTTTGTTTGTGGTTTTTTTTCTGCTTTTGTAGTGATTTTTCCCGCCTGACGTGTGTGATTTGCAGGCCTGGCGCTGCTTTTCGCTGATTGTCTTATCGCGGTTGGGCCCATCGCAACTTTTTTCGCATTCAGGTTTGGATTTTCATCGCCGTCCCGGTAATGTTATCGCGGACATTTGACATGTTATCGGGAGACTATCAAATGTTACCGCCGTGTTAAAAATACGACGTTAACTCAGAGTTATTTTCCCGCGATAGACGGCGATATGAAAACTTGCGTTAACCTATTTTGGCGATGTTTATCGCACGTTCTTGAGAATATCCCCCCGGCTTCTTCATCGCTGATTTCGATGAACTTGCAATGCTTGATAGGTGAATGAAGGCTTTCGACAAACTCACCCATCGTTTCGCCAGCTGTCTATCATTTCTGTTTGAAGATGTATCTTTCGTAATCGACATTAGGCATTGGATTGGACTTGGTATTTGGTGCCTCTTCAATCTGACGGTACGATATTTCATTAGCTTGTGTTAATTTCTTTATCACTTCCTTCACTCCTTCACCTGCGAGATTCTAGAGATATTTAATGATCTTTTTTTCCTCTGCTTCTTCCAGTGCATCGATGAAATCATGAAATGTTTCAATCCAGGCAGTCCAACTGACTCAAATATTCTGCTTTTTGGTGGCATTGAATGGAAGTGGTGGTTTTAGGAAGGCGGCTGTAGCATAACCTGCCATTGAGAGTGGAGCCCGCTCTGATGACATTGTCAGCCCACTGGGAAAGGCACCTTCATTAAGCACTAATCGGGTGCTTACATTTGGGTCGTTGTGCCTGATCACAGTTTGTGAGGCGCCATCTTCTTCTTTGGCGGTGAGTTGCAGTTTCGTCTCTTGTACATGTTCTTCGCCATTCTCACCCTTCTGCATTGTACCTGGTGTTCACTGCCTTTAGCGTTTCTCTGTATCTGGCTATTTTCTCTTGTAGCACTTTCTCGCATCTGGCTATTACTGCCTTTAGCGCTTTTCTGTACCTGGTCATCCTTGCTTTTAGCGTTATTGTTCCATATGGATTATGGCTCTGTGTTGCGTTGTGACGCAGTACCTCTTTCACACCCTTACCAGCAGGTTTCTGGCCGACGATGAACAAGTTTCTCTGTAGGACCTTCATCTTCTTTGAAGTTTTTGTACTGGCTGAAGTGGTGCTTTGACTCCACATACGCCAACTGTTGATCTTCACATCGACTGAGGCACGTGTGGCACGCACAAGCAGTTTGCTGGACCTCGGCAAACTCTCTGGGAGAGCACTCTCAGTTCTTTGGGTTATGTATTCCCTATCTCGTTGCATGTTGTAGCGTCCTCCCTAATCCGGGAGCATGTAAATAATTAGGCCACACGTGGAGCTCGGTATTACATGTCTTTATTCCTCAGAGTGTAACTGTTAACTGCAACATTGTGCATCTTGAATATTATTAACCACACCCAATCACTTATGTCAGTATTATAAGGAGTACGCCAGGGACCAACGGGGTCCCATCATCTCTAACTCAAAAGACACTACACCATCCAGTCAGGAAGACCCTCTCCCCTCATATCTAGTTTTCCTTTGTCTCACTGTCTGGAAGCAATACACAATCTCCACCAGGAGAGCCATTTATGACCCAGAACACTGGAAGAAAAGCACATTTGGTTGGGACAAGAAAATGCCAACTTTCTACAAATGGCATTTTCAAAACTGTGACTTAAAATCTAACTTCACCAATAAAGAGGATTTAAAATTACAATTTATTTGAGTATAAGCACCATATCTCTCACTGCTTCCAATCTGAAGTTCGCAATTATTTAATGTAATGAGGTAACCCAAGACCTGCCTTTGCGATGGAGACACAGCGCCTAAATACCACTAGGGTTGCGCTTTACAAATGCTGTTTGATTGTTTGATTGATTGATTGACCCAATGTTAGTCTATGGGAGAAACAGGGCTCACCGCAGTGAGAAATTACTTTAGGAGTTTTTCACTATCAGGACATGTACAACTTAAAAGCCCTTAGGCTGCGGCACTTGTAAAGTACAGGGATGCGACATATTTACAATAATATGTCGTATTCCTGTGCTCTCCCCTGCGCTGGCGCACAATGGGCTGCCATGCACCGACGCAGGCACCCTTGCACCATGGTGCAAGGATGCCTGCGTCACTGGGAAGAATGTTTATGTGCAGGAAGGCTTCAGCACGCATAGAAAAATGAAAAAGACGAGGAGAAATGAATACATTTCTCCTCGTTACGCCTCCCTAGGGGAGACGTAGCATTCAGGCACATTTCCAGGTTTACAATTTCTCGTAAATCTGGAAATCTGTCAGGTTCCATGGGTGTTGTCTGTGAATACCTACAGCACTCAAAGTACTGCATGTAAAGGGCCATATTTACAAGGACAGGAAAAGCCACGCGCAGTGGATTTTCCTGCAGTGGCGGCTCGCCGAGGGAGTGCTGCGGGGCGGTGTGGCGGGGGAGTGTAGGGTGGGGGGGTAGTGGAGTCCGACATATGACGGACAGGAGTAAGGTAAGTAATGAAATAAATAAAACAATTTACCTTGCACGCGCTGCATCATTAACTCGGCGATGCAGCACGCGCAAGGTAAATTGTTTTATTTATTTCATTACTTACCTTACTCCTGTCCGTCGTATGTCGGACTTCACTACCCCCACACCCTGCCCCTCCCCCGCTTCACCGCCCCGCAGCACTCCCTCGGCGAGCCGCCACTGTTTTCCTGTCCTTGTAAATATGGGGCAGGAAAATGCGCTGCCGGTGGTGTCGCAAAAAGTGATGCACCGGCAGCGCAAGGGGCTTGTAAATAAGCCCATATGCACCCTGCCCTAGTGGTAGTTAGGGTGAATTAGAAGATTCACAAAGGAACGTTTAGGCATTGCAAAAGGTTGATTTTGCAGAACGAAATGGCAGTTTAAAACTGCACTACAGGCTACAGTGGCAGGCCTGGGACATGTTTTAAAAGGCTACTTTAGTGGGTGGTACAATGCGTGCTGCAGCCAACAAGTAGCATTTAATTTACAGGTCATTTACTAGGGACTTACAAGTAATATATATGTGCCAATTAGGTGTAAGAAAGTTTTAAAGAGTGAGCACAAGCACTTCAACACTATTTAGCATCAGTAGAGTGCACAGAGTCCTAATGAGAACACAAAGTTCAGCAAAATTTAGGGACTGAAGGCAAAATCTTTGGGAGAATACCACACCAAAGATGTCAGATCTAGCAGGAATGCAAATAGCTTCCATTCTAGTAGCATAGGCTTGAGGTTCACCACCCCCTCTTTGTCTTCTCAACTGCGCTCTTTCTATTATCTGCAGCCATGAGGAGGATAGAAATCACGCCACTGGCGGCTCCTCCGCTTTGCTATTTGAGAAGTGTAAAAAATAAAAATAAAATGATAATAACTAGCCGTTATTATCATTTTATTTTTCTGCAAGGGATTGGAGCCAGGTCTGGGCAGGGCTGAGCACAGTGAGGAGTAGCTTTTGCACTCCCAAAGTGCGCATGATTGTTTGGCCGGCTGCTGTGATGCACAGCCACGTGGGGAACATGCCCAGCGTCGTGATTGGCTGGGAGAGGCTGGGAACCTAGGTGCTTCCAGCACTGCAGAGTGAGGACAGAGAAAAGGTTGCTGCTGCGAAGAAGATAAGTTACATTTTTTTCTGTCCAATTCCCCCCGCCTTCATACCAAAGCAGCTGACGCTGAATCACGCTGTACCCTTGAGAAAAATTTAAGGAACTTACCCAGTAAATATGAGTAACTTTGTCCATCGACAAGTCAGGCAGGAAGCCTGCCCACGCTGTTTACAAATACAGCTGAGCACAGGTATGGGGAGTCAGCAGAGTGTTGGCGCAAAGTATGCATGGCACAATAGTTTCCCTTTTGGCTAATAGGCTTTTTGGCTTGATCACCATTGACTGTGAGGCTGGAACATTTTTTTGACTTAGCGAACTAATCTTCCTCTCTCTTAAGAATGCCTCAGGCTTCAAAATTGAACCAGAAAGGTCATAAAATGAACATCACAAACAAGCATACACCTGGTCTCAATCCACACCCCAAACTACACTTGCAACTCTGATGCGTTATTTTAGTAAGTTGGATAAGTTAATGCCCCTCCCAGCTGATACTGAACATGCATTGTTTGCATTTGCTGTACTAAATACAGTGGAATTGCTTGATATACCATTAGGATCCTCACAGTGTGTCACAAATCCGGTCTCAACAGAGCAGTTGTATATAGGAACATTATGAACAGGTGCAGCCTCTTAAGAAATCTGTTACTGAAGGCCTCTGGCTCGCTAACGACAGTACGCTGCTTACTGAAAATGCATTGTCGATGCAATCATCAATGACGAGGCTGGCCCAGAGACTGACAAGGCCAGTCCTCGCCAGTACAAAGGGCCGGTTCTCCACTGATAGCTACCCTAATGGAAATACTGTCTTCGGTGGTAAACGCGGAGGTCGCCTATCAGACAAAAGCAGTAGCGGCTCCTGGAGGGAGTGCTGCGGGGCGGTGGGGCGGGGGAGGGGCAGGGTGGGGGGTAGTAAACGCCGGCGTACGACCGAACGGAAGTAAGTACATAAATAAATAAATAAAACGAATCACATTGCGTGCGCCGCATCGACATTTTGCGTTGCAGCGCGCGCAATGTAATTCGTTTTATTTATTTATTTATGTACTTACCTCCGTTCGGCCGTATGCCGGAGTTTACTAACCCGCACCCTGCCTCTCCCCCGCCCCGCAACACTCCCTCCAGGAGCCACTACTGGGCAAAAGGCTATTTACCTTCCCTTGTTCGAAAACAGTGCAGCACGTTTTGCTAATTAATGATACACATGTTGCGATGAAAGCTGTAAGAAGTTTACTTTTACAATATTTACCGATTTCAGATCTGTCACCTCTCCAAAGCATAACTGTGGATGATGAAAATACCTCAGTAATTGGGTAACTCCCGAGAGTGCAAACATAGTAAAAGCTGGAATAAACTCTACTCGTTTGTCCTCAGGTGGGAAATCAGACAAACTCAAAAAGTGAGTAATTAGCACAGGTGGCAGTTGTGAATTTACTAATGATTTCATAAGAAAAGTTACTTTCCACGTCTTCTCCTGCTGGCGCCCTCTAGCACAGCCCTGTGATTCAATTACTAATGAATCGAGTTTCTTTTATATGGGGGAATCACTCTCCAGAAAATGGGGGCTAGTTTTTTTAAAATGGTCAACTACACATAAAAGCGTAGTAAATTCAAAACCAAAAAAACTAAAAACTCAGACACTGCTCTAATCAATGTGCATGTTCAATCAATAAAAGTGTAATGCTTTTTTATATTTTGTTTCTTAATTTATAAACGTTTTATATAGCCCAAACATGACCCAAGAGGGTATCGGAGCGCTTTACAAGAGGTCAAGAAAAGAAACAGTAAAACAGATAAAATCTAGGGAGAGACCCAAAATGAGACAGGAGGCCATCAAAGAGCCCGTGCCACCCGCTACATATAGATATATATGATCATAGAAGTCCAGTACTTTACATGGTTTTAGAGTACATGAGCCTTAGATCAAAAATGCATTAATTAGTAGCACTTTGACTTCCTTTTTAAATGATACGGTTGAGGGGATCAGTCTGATTTCAGGGGTGAAGGAGTTCCAGATTCTCGGTGCAACACCCGAGAAGGCTCGCTTGTAAGTTTTCCTTTTACAGAATTTCTGAGGTTTCAGCAGCAGTAAGGTGCTACAGCTACTAGTACATCCACAGCCACCAGATAGCTCCAGTTTTTGTGCCAGGCACCTCGAGGTAAAGAAGTTATAGGTCATGCAGGCAATTTTTAACTCAATCCCTTGCCTCGTAAGGGAGCTAGTTTAGAGCCTGTAGATCAGAGGTTATGTGGTTGTATCTTTTAGATCCTGTGATGAGCCTATCAGCAGAGTTAGGCGAGGCCATTATAGGAGTCAGCGTTGACCCTGGTAGACCGCAGAGGGTTGCACTTCCATAGTCCAACCTGGAAATCACTAGGGCTTGAACAACTGATTTGAAGCCATTGAGGGGGAGGACGGGTTATAATTTCCTTAGGATTTCATTTGGAAGTTGGCTCCTTTAGTGGCTGTACTGATGTGCTCCTGCATTTTTAAGTTCTTGTCAAGAGTTATGCCTAAACATCTCATGGAATCTATGATGTGTGGAAGGTAGTTGCTTCATTCATTCTCCGATATCAGAGGACTGTTTGGGTGGGGCGATTAAGAGGAATTCCATTTTTTGAGTGTTTAATTTGAAGTAGTTGCGTGTCCGCCAGTTTTTATTTTTTTAAAGAGTTGTGTTAAGAGACTGGGGGGCATATTAGCAAGGGCTTTATCGCCGCTTTAGCGGCACTTTTTGCCACTAAAGCGGCGATTTTTTTATCGCCCTATCAGCAAGCTGTCGCTAACAGGCGTTAGCGACAGCTTTCTGGCGATAGCGGCCGGTTTTCCCATCGCCTTGCATGCCAGCGATAATTATCGCTAATGACATGCAAGGTAGGCGTTCCCAACTAAAAGCAACTGAAAACAGTCGCTAACACAACTTCCCCCTATTAGCAACGCAGGCGAAGCGATAAAAAAACTCACGCTAAGCGCTATTATCGCTAGAATTTAACACCTGCTAAAAACATGACTTACCTGTTTGTTCAATGGGAGGTTGATTGTCAGGCTAAGTCCCCCATGGCGTTAATGCGTGAATATCGCTGGATTTCCAGCGATATTCACGCATTTCGCCGCTATCGCTGGATATTTTATCGCATTGGAGATAAACGTTGCTAATAGCGTGTTATCTCCACGATAAAATCCAGCGATACGCGGCGATAATAAAAACGCGCTAAGCGCGGTTTGCGATAATTAGCGCAAGTTGTTGCTAATATCCCCCCAGATATCTTCAGTGGAAGAGATTTTCAGGTAGAGTTGGGTGTCATTGGCATATATGTGATAGTGAATGTTGGATAGGTTCAGAATTTTAGTTAATGGCTTCATGAACAGGTTAAAGAGGGGTTAAAGAGGGTGGGTGAGAGTGTTGAACCCTGTGGGACCCCTACTGTGAGAGGTGAAGAATTGGAAAGGGATTGATTAACCTTGAATCTTTGTGATCTGTTGTGGAGGAAAGAGGTGAACTAATTCAGGACAGACCCAGATAGCCCCATCCTATTTTCCAACATTTCTAGGAGACTGTCCTGTTTAACCGTGTCAAAAGCTGACGATAGGTCAAGGAGAACTAGCAGGCAGGATTCATTTTAATCCAGCATTTTTATCACATCATCTACTATGGGCCCAATTCCAATGCGGTTAGGAAATCATTCTGACCGAATTGGTTTGGGAATGGTTTCCGACCAACTCAGATCGGGAGAGTCCGACCGACCGAGTACGATGCACCCGGATGCTTCCAGATACGATTTGGTTGGACTCCCATCGACTCCAATGGGAGCCTATGTTCCGACCGAATACATAGGCTACCATTGAAGGAAGGGGTGGCTGGGGAAAATCGTGCACCCTGTGGTGGGCACCCCCTGGTGCCTGCCACACTGTGCATGGCTGGTAGGGGGGGCCCATGGGTACCCCCACGGGCCGATTGGGAAGGCTCTGGGTGCAGGGGCGACCGCTATGAGCCCCCAAAGTCTGATTCCGACTGCCGATTCGAGTTGAACGGCACGATTCGGAAAAGCTGTCTAAATCCAGCATCGTAATCGGTTGTTCGGAAACGCGTGGAGACGTACGATTATGCTCCGTATGGCTCAGTCATTCCAAATGCCGTCGGGTTCAGATTGGGATATTACTAATGCCTAACTCGCATCGTACTTGGTGGGTCAGAAACCTATCCAATTCGGTCAGAAAGATATTTTCCCGATCCGATACGGATGGAGCAAATGCCGTTAGGAGGCCTTCCTAACTGCATTGGAATCGGGCCCTCGGGGGGTTAGAGCCGATTCAGTGCTATGTCCTTGTTGGAATCCAGGTTGGAATTTGTCTAACAGTTGGAGTTGATGTGTTTGACTAGTTGGATGTCAACGCACTTTTCCAGGACCTTCAGCTGGGTCGGAATGCTAGTAATTTGGCAGACGTTGTTTAGGTCAGCCTGGTGTGCAATGGGTTTTTTCAAAATAGGAGTTACCTGTCCAGACTTTAAGGGATGGTGCCTTAACATAATGAGGCATTTACTATCTTGATCCAGATAGGGAGAATTGACAGTTTGAACTCATTGAAGAAAATCGGTGGCAGGGGGTCGTTGAAGTGGTTCGAGGTTTTCAGAGCTGTGACAATTTTGAGAATGTCACTTTCCTCATAGAACTTGAGTGAGTATCACAAGGCGTTATTTTTGGGGGAATGCCCTAAAAGAGGTGAGGGCTCAGCGATACAAGGTGTGGGGAGGTTGAGATGTGGTGAGTCCGGAAGATGCTCCATTGCTGTCCTCAGTTCTGTTTAATTTTTTTGTCTTTTCCAGGAAGAACGAGAGAAACTCCTCGCAGTTTGGTTGTAGAATTGATCCAGTACGGGAAGGGTTGGATTGTATATTCGATTGTAGTTTGACCAGCTTGTAGAGTTTTTTGGGTTGGTTTCTGGCATTATTTAGCTGATCCCCGAAGAAGTTCACTTTTGAGCTTCGGACGTGTTTGTTATATGTGCCTAAGTGATCTCAGAAGCTTCACGTGATCGAGGGATGGTGCGAGTCTCCACTTACATTCAGCCAGTCTCAGATTGCATCTTTCTGAATTAAGGCTCCTATTGTACCATTGTTTGGAGTCTTTTGTGGACATTCTTTTCAACTGTAGGGGAGCAATTGAGTCTAGGATATTTGCCATGGTATTGTAGTAATGGTCAGTGAGCTTACTGAGTCCCTTTTAAGGACAACTTTGAAAAATCCATACATTGATCATCCAAAATGATTATATTGTGCTCTCAGACCACAAATGATACATTATTGAATGTATTTATTGATGCAGTCTTAATTAGCACGGACTTGGCTCGGGGTGTTGGAGGACTTTACAATGAGAACGGTATAACATAAAAACATGCCCTGACCAGATAGACAGGTAATAAGCATAGAGAAGTACAACGAATATACGAAAGACAGTAGAACAAGCCATGAAGAATGAAAGGGATAAAGAGAGGGTTGCTGGTAACACCTTCCTCCAAGACTTCCAAGACTCCACATTGGTTCCCATTAGGGACATCCTACATGCGGCAGTATGTCTCATCTAGGGCCTGAATAAATATGATTACATCACTCCCCATCCTCACGGAACTCCACTGGCTCCCCTTGCTGCATCATTTACAAATCCATCATGACCAGCACCTCTGTGTATCTTGCAGACATGCTCCCCCACTCTTGTGGGCCTTGCCACCCGCAAATCCACAACCAGAACATCAGACTGGAGACAACGAAGTGGAAAAAAAGAGGAAATCAAGGCAACAGACTTTTTGTCAACACACCCGTGATTGGAAACAACATGTGAATATCCATAAGAACCATCCAATGGTGTTCCAATGTGGGAACGTGTTGAAGACACACCTCTTTAAAGAATCCTATATCACAATGCCTTTAACCCTGTACAGCTCTCCACTGCCTTTTGGATAGGTTCAAACTATACAAATACCACATGTATACAAACATACATAAATGAATATACACAGAAACAGGATATTCGAGTCATAACATCATGAGAGACAACTGGAGGCAGAGTCACAATTGGCCAGAACAGGGAAATGTTTTCAAAATGGGAGAGCTTTCAGTTTCTATTTGTTTGTAGTTAGAGAGGAGGTGGTACACAGGGCAGGAAGAACAGAGTTCCAGAGTCTCATCTCAATGCCAGAGAAAGACTGGGTTTTATTTTATTTTGAAAGTAGAAGACTTGAGTATCAATCGATTGGAGCTGCACAGGAGATGGTGGACATCTGAGTGCTTCAGTATTTCAGTTAGATTGCTGTTAGTCACTCTGTCAAGGCTTTGTGAGAAATGCAAGCTAATTTTATCAGAGATTTGGCTTCAATAGGAAGCCACAGGAGCTCTGTGGTCAATTATGGTGATCTACTTGGGGCTCGGGAGTGTAGGAATGTTAATGACATTCTATGTTCTGGGTTAGAATGCATGTCGGGTGGAATTGAGGCAATTGATGCCTGGTGCTTTGGTTTCTACTTGAATAAAGGTCTCTCTGAAACCACTCGATAGTGTTACATCTTTATTGGGTGAAGCTTCCACAATTTTGGCGACGATTGGTAGAAAGAACCTACGTGTGAGCAACAAACCTACAGGACAAAGTGAAGCAGTATTGTGAGTCACACAGCGATGAACTGAAGGAGAAGCTGTGGCATATGTGAAAACTGCGAGTGAGGTATCGGTGTAGAGGTGATTTAACAACACTATGCCTGCACATCGTGTGGCAGAAGTACTTTGTGAAAGCGGTAAGCGTGTTTTTAAAGTGGTACATCTCACAAAACATCAAAATCATTTTTTGTGTGACCAATACGTGCCTGTGACTGCGTTGGCAGTGGATCGTTAGGTCATGCAGTGAATTTTGTAAACTTTACAAAAAAATGTAATTGTCAAGACTTACAGCTGGTGGGTGTGTGAGATACCAACGTTATAACGAATTCAGTTGGGCACGAGGCACTCACAATGTGGTGCAAGTTTGCAGGCACTGAATTGAGCTCATAAAGAAGCTCAGCGTATACCCCAGTGACGCGCACTCTGTTGGGCGTCTGGAGCTGGTGCAGCAAATTTATAGCTGTGCGGATGCCATACTGACTGGGTCATGTGTGACATACAGCAATACGGCTTTGAAGGGCTCCTTGATGGTGTTTCTGTGACGCGCACACATCGGTGACACGCACACTAGATTGAATCAGCACGTTGTGTGGCAGAAAACGGTGGCCATTTGTAATGCGTGCACACTTCCTGTAAAGGAAGTTAAAGAATTTTAATTCATCTGGTGTTCACTGTGTGATTAAGAGGAAGTCAGAGCATTTTCATTGATAAGCACACTTTGTCTCATGGTTTGATACCTGGGAAAAATTGACAGTTGGTGTGGAATAAAATCATTCAGGAGCACAAGACTGTGGGGTCGATTCCGATCTCGGTCGGAGGCGCACCCAATACCATTCGGTCGGGAAAAAAGCCATGCGAAAGCCTGTTTCCCGACCGATCCGTACAGCACACCGAACGAGTAAGTAAGATGCGCACAACAGCACAGAATCCGGCCGAGCCGTACTCACCCAAACCAGGTCCTGTTCTCCGACCGAGGCGAATCCGGAAACGCTGAATCGAGTCGCACGGAAGGGAAAATGCAGCTCCGTCCGGCCGAACAAGTACGATGCGCTTCCCGTACGCGCCGAACCCGTCGCTACGCATGGCACGTCAAAGCATCCGGGAGAGGCGCACATAAGCTCCGATTCGCGCCACAACACGATCCACGGCTACGAAACGAACACGCCAGCGACGAGGACGAGGCGAAGCGACGAGGACGACGCAAAGCAACGAGAAGGACGAACGACACGAACCAACCATGAATCCCTTCGTCCCGATCATACCAATATTCTACATTTACTACCGGAACAGGCACGGACGCGTACGGCGCAGAAGGTAAGTCAGACACCAACCACAAAACACATACAACACGTACACGACACATCACACACACACAGAGGGATGCAGAATATACTTACACCAGCAACAGCAGCACCATAGGGGCGGGATGCCCATCACCAATGCCACATATGCACACAGGGGCCTGAATGCGCACCACCACCCCTACCCAGGGGGCAGGATGCCTACCACTACTACCACCCTTAGCCAGGGGGTGCTGGATGTCTACCACTACTACCACCCTGAGCCAGGGGGGGCTGGATGCCTACCACAACTACCACCCTTAGCCAGGGGGGGCTGGATGCCTACCACCCTGAGCCAGGGGGGCTGGATGCCTACCACTACTACCACCCTTAGCCAGGGGGCTGGATGCCTACCACTACTACCACCCTGAGCCAGGGGGGCTGGATGCCTACCACCACCCTTAGCCAGGGGGCTGGATGCCTACCACTACTACCACCCTTAGCCAGGGGGGCTGGATGCCTACCACTACTACCACCCTGAGCCAGGGGGGGCTGGATGCCTACCACTACTACCACCCTTAGCCAGGGGGAGCTTGATGCCTACCACTACTACCACCCTGAGCCAGGGGGAGCTGGATGCCTACCACTACTACCACCCTTAGCCAGGGGGGGCTGGATGCTTCCACTACTACCACCCTTAGCCAGGGGGGGCTGGATGCCTACCACTACTACCACCCTTAGCCAGGGGGGGCTGGATGCCCACCACCACCCTTAGCCAGGGGGGGCTGGATGCCTACCACTACTACCACCCTTAGCCAGGGGGGGCTGGATGCCTACCACAACTACCACCCTTAGCCAGGGGGGGCTGGATGCCTACCACTACTACCACCCTGAGCCAGGGGGGGCTGGATGCCTACCACTACTACCACCTTAGCCAGGGGGGGCTGGATGCCTCCCACTACTACCACCCTGAGCCAGGGGGGCTGGATGCCTACCACTACTACCACCCTGAGCCAGGGGGGCTGGATGCCTACCACCACCCTTAGCCAGGGGGGCTGGATGCCTACCACTACTACCACCCTTAGCCAGGGGGCTGGATGCCTACCACTACTACCACCCTTAGCCAGGGGGCTGGATGCCTACCACTACTACCACCCTCACCCAGGGGGGCTGGATGCCCACCACTACTACCACCCTGAGCCAGGGGGGCTGGATGCCTACCACCACCCTTAGCAAGGGGGAGCGGGATGCCTACCACTACTACCACCCTGAGCCAGGGGGGGCTGGATGCCTACCACTACTACCACCCTTAGCCAGGGGGGGCTGGATGCCTACCACTACTACCACCCTGAGCCAGGGGGGCTGGATGCCTACCACTACTACCACCCTGAGCCAGGGGGCTGGATGCCTACCACCACCCTTAGCCAGGGGGGGCTGGATGCCTACCACTACTACCACCCTTAGCCAGGGGGGGGCTGGATGCCTACCACTACTACCACCCTGAGCCAGGGGGGGCTGGATGCCTACCACTACTACCACCCTTAGCCAGGGGGGGCTGGATGCCTACCACTACTACCACCCTGAGCCAGGGGGAGCTGGATGCCTACCACTACTACCACCCTTAGCCAGGGGGGGCTGGATGCCTACCACTACTACCACCCTTAGCCAGGGGGGGCTGGATGCCCACCACCACCCTTAGCCAGGGGGGGCTGGATGCCTACCACTACTACCACCCTTAGCCAGGGGGGGCTGGATGCCTACCACAACTACCACCCTGAGCCAGGGGGGGGCTGGATGCCTACCACTACTACCACCCTGAGCCAGGGGGGGCTGGATGCCTACCACTACTACCACCCTTAGCCAGGGGGGCTGGATGCCTACCACTACTACCACCCTTAGCCAGGGGGCTGGATGCCCACCACCACCCTTAGCCAGGGGGGGCTGGATGCCTACCACTACTACCACCCTTAGCCAGGGGGGGCTCGATGCCTACCACAACTACCACCCTTAGCCAGGGGGGGCTGGATGCCTACCACTACTACCACCCTTAGCCAGGGGGGGCTGGATGCCTACCACTACTACCACCCTCACCCAGGGGGGGCTGGATGCCCACCACTACTACCACCCTGAGCCAGGGGGGGCTGGATGCCTACCACTACCACCACCCTTAGCCAGGGGGGGCTTGATGCCTACCACTACTACCACCCTTAGCCAGGGG